>JARYHS010003289.1:0-10695 GCA_031002005.1 Vandiemenella viatica
TGGGAATTCTGTGACAGTAATGCTTAATTCCTGGACACGGAACCAGACACAAAATTCCAGGACATTCCTGGATTTCCCGGCCATCTGGCAACCCTAACCACAGGGTAGCGTATTTGGACCGTTGCTGTTAATTATTCTAATGAATAATTGTAATTACTAACAGAAAATAGATTGTTTGCAGATGATATAATGCTATTTAAAAAGATCAAAATGGTAGAGGACGGTAAGCAGCTGCAGGGTAATCTGGACACGATATCTAGTTGGGTTGGTAAACATGGGATGAAGATAAATACAAAGAAGAGTCAACTTATTAGATACACAGATAAAAAATAAAGTTTGATCATGATCATAAGGTAGGAAAATAATTGCTTGTTGAAAACATGAAAAAAAAATATCTTGGCATTACATTTGATACTAGCTCAACTGTGCAGGACGCATTGGACAGGTAGTAGGAAAAGGTTTCAAAATTCTGCACTTGTTAGAGAGAGTGATGAGGGGATGTACGAGAGAAGTAAAGGAATTGGGTTACAAGACTTTGAACTTTGATCAGACCATTGCTTGAATATGGTAGTGCAGTATGGGACCCACATTATGAGTATGAAATACAAGAGTTGGTGACAGTACAAAAAATGGCTGCTAGATTTGTTTCTGGAAACACAATCTGTAACAGAAATGATAAGAGCTGGATTGGAATTCATTGGAAGACAGGAGAAGGGTGAAAAGAGTAATGGGAGTGTACAAGGCATATATTGGAGATGAGGCATGGAAAGATAGTGGTATAAGAATTAAAAGTAATGCATGGTCGGGAAAAGATGACCATGACCACAAGCTGGCACTCGATTTCAGACACAAGGGTGTAGGAATATTCTCTTTTTAGGTAAGGGTTTCAGGGATTGGAATAAGTTACTGAGAGAAATGATGAAAGTAGGAAGATGACATGTTTTCTGGCGTCTTTTTTGACCTTGACCTTGAAGGGGGGTGGGGGCCCTCCCCTCCCCTCCCCGCCGCGCCGCCGCGAGATGGCAGCACTGTACAGCGGAAACCTGAATCTTTCTGAGTATTCTGTGGAGCTTAGTCGGGCGCACAACCCCGCAGGCGACAACGGTTGTTGCTATTCCCAGCGCGCGCCACACATGACGCGTCGGAGAGCAACGGGTACCGTTATACGCTATTCCTGGAGTGCGTAGTTTCCTAGCGCAGCGCTATTTCCGGGTGTACTGTAACTCGGCGTGGGTGACGCGTTGGCTCCCGTTAGCCGCTATTCCTGGAGTGTGTGTGTACTGGGACCTACTTTCCGCAACACAATTTACCGTTCGTGACAGGGTATAAATTCTGTGCCAAACTTCTTCTCAGCCTCATTGATCACCAGTATCTTATAGAGTGAACATCATGGATCGAGTACTGACTGCTGAAGACATCGAACAGTATTTAGCAAATAGTGAGTGAATTTTCTATTATTAATTATTATTATAATTATTATTATAAATAAGTAAGTTTGATTTTAATTTTATTTTATAGGTCTTCCAGCCATCTCGCAACTAATCAGTGATGAATTTGTAGACTCACGATCGGTAACAATGGACAACCTTGAGGTGCGGTACAATCTTGCAGGCGGTAAGTGTTTAACATTGTGAATTATTTTTCATGTGAATACTTAGTGCATGTATGACTGATATTATTTATTTTGTTGCAGATGAAATGAATGCTGTTGGTCTTACCAGTAAGTAGCTAATACTTTAAAATAATTTTTCGTGTGAATACTTAGTGCATGTATGCTTGACATTATTCATTCTGTTGTAGATATGAGTGAATGCGTTTTGCCTGTGATTACCACTCAGGAAATTATGGATTGTTTTACTACTGGCAAGTGTTCAATACTTTAAATAATTTTTTGTGTGAATACTTAGTGTATGTGTGACTGATATTATTTATTTTGTTGCAGATGATATGAATGCTGTTGGTCTTACCAGTAAGTAGCTAATACTTTAAATAATTTTTCGTGTGAATACTTAGTGCATATGTGACTGACATTATTCATTCTGTTGTAGATGTGAGTGAATGTGCTTTGTCTATGATTACCACTCGGAAAATTATGGATTGTTTTACTAATGGCAAGTGTTTAATACTTTAAATAATTTTTTGAGTGAATACTTAGTGCATGTGTGACTGATATCATTTATTTTGGTTGCAGATGATGTGAATGCTGTTGATTTTACTGGCATGCAACCTACACACAAACGGATGACAACCCATGATGATGATGGTCCATCAAAAAGGATTAAAATGTCAGGTAATGTATTCATTTTATTGACTGCTTTGTTTTCCATACTTGTAACTATGAATCTAATTTTTTTTGTGTATATTTGCAGATGTTTATATGTCACCACCAGACATGGAAGAACTATGGGGTATTCCAATAGTGGACATAGCCCAACCCAGCACCAGCGTGGCCATAACCCAATCCAGCACCAGCACCAGTGCGAGGAGTATTCCAGCGGTGGACATACACCATCCCAGCACCAGCCCGTGGGCAGATCCAAATCGATGAGGATATACTGGCCACTCTGTCGCCAGTGGAAGCACTCTGGGCGACAGACGAACCATCGACCCAGTGGCTACCCAACACACAAGCAGTCGTTAACGCTGGTGGGGGAAAAGGTAAGCCAGATGCTACGCGCTTGAAGCCAACTATCAGGGCAAGTGCTTTCGGGAATAGGTTACTCCATGTTTTCAGTTATAAATTCAGAAAAATTTTAAAGACCCCGAAAATTATATTAGAGCATGTTGTGGAATTTTTAAAGACCAAATTTCCGCGATTGTTAACAATCCTTCATCACCGGCTATAAAATGCCAGGTGGGTTGGATTGTCTTTTCCAAATTCAGAAGAACAATGTCACTAACATCAGCCGTATTGTTTTATGCCGAAGATGCGAGAAATAACATTAAGCACTCACCTGGAAGAATGGTATGATGTCTATGTGCGTCAAGATATTTTGAAGAGATATAGTGAATTCCAAGATCGGGATAGTGGCAAAACCCTCGATCAGATTAATGCCATCGATATCCATGTAGCTAAATTCGAACCACTGCATCGTGGGTCTTCATTTATAGCTCTGCCATCCGATATCCAAGCAAAGAAAGCAATAATCAACATTCAAAACAGAAGATGATCGTTGTTTTCTTTGGACGATCCTGGCATTTCACGAACAGGTGGGAAAGGACGCGCACTTAGTTTAGGAAGTATATGAAAGTCCGTTCCAAGTACGATTTAAATTTTGCAGGTATAGACTTCCCTGTAAAATTGTCAGAACATTTCTAAATTTGAGAGGCAAAATCCTGATTATTCGTTCAAGTGTCTATGGCTTGGAACCAGAAAATGGAAAACATAAAAGTTGTAGGTCCCCTCCATCATGCTGCAGTCAAACGCGATTTCCATATCAACATGCTGTTGATTACAGAGGGTGAAGATAAGTCTCACTACTGCTGGATCAAGAACTTATCGCGGTTAGTCAGATCATCAATAACTAAATACTCATATGCAACACACATATGTGATAGATGCCTGCAGCATTTAGGGCGCGAAGATCTCTTCGAACGCCATGAGATTGATTGCGCAAGGGTAGGCGCTGTAAGAGTCTGACCTACCCGGCGACGAAGACAAACCTTAAAGTTTAGGATTTTGTACACCAACAGCGTGTACCATTCGTCGTTTACGCAGATTTGAATGTTTTTGAAACCCATTTCATACGTGCAGACCCGACCCCAATAGCCTCTTACTCCACAGGAGTCCAGGAACACATCCCTTTTGCCGCTGCATATCAGCTCGTTTGCGCATACGAGCCTCAGTTGAACAGATTCGACTCATTCTTGGGAGAAAACCCTGAGAAGTGATTAGTGAGCAACTCGTAAAACTGGGCCCATGACGTTGATGGAATTTACAAGGCGGTCATACCTCTTGTAATGTCAGCTGATGATGAAGCACGATTTTACCAGTGTACGGTATGCCACATTTGTGGTGATGGCTTTGCACCGGGGGCCCGTTAAGGTTCGCGATCATTTGTCCACTACACAGGTGCATTCAGAGGGGCTGCACACAATAACTGTAATTTACAGTACAAAAAATCAACGTGCATACCCCATCTTTTTCCATAATTTGTCTGGGTATGATGCGCACTTTATTGTTAAGGCTTTAGCACACCTCGATTATGATGGGATGGATGTCCTACCCAGCAACACTGAACGTTACATTTCGTTTTCGAAAAAGATTACGGTACATCAATTAAATTACGGTTCCTGGACTCGTACCAGTTTTCATGCAGTCATCGTTAGATAAAACTGGTTGGAAACCTTGAAGACCGTTTCATGGGCATTACCAGTGCGTATTTTACGGACCCTGAGAAGTTCCAACTAGTTAAGCGAAAAGGAGTCTTCCCCATACGAATATATGGATTCAATGGACAAGCTCAAAGAGGCCACGCTCCCTCCAAAGTCTAAAATTTTATAGTTCGTTGTCGCATGTCAGACATTTCTGATGAAGATTACGAGCACGCGACACAAGTTGGCGGATTTTCCAGATCAAAACTTGAAGAATATGCAAGTCTGTACATGGGGACAGATGTACGGCTACTTGCAGATCTGTTTGAAAAATTTAGGAGTGTATGTTTGGAGATGTACACCCTGGACCCCGCACACTATTACACAGCTCCAAGGCCTTTCGTGGCAGGCTATGTTAAAGAGAACGCGTGTCGAGCTGGATCTTCTGACAGATGTTGACATTGCTTCTCTTTTCGAACGTGGACTCGTGGTGGTATTTGCCAGTGCGTCAATAGTACTGCCAGGGCAAATAACCGTACATGGCGGAGTACAACCACAACTCACCTGAAAATTCATCATGTATTTTGATGTAAACAATTTGTACGGCTGGGCCATGTCAGAGTATCTACCCTCTGGAGGGTTTCAATGGTTATCGGCCGAGCAGATTGCATGCATAGACCTTCATGAGCCGTAGCAGCCGACTCACATAGGGGTTCGTTTTAAGAGGTAGACTTGACGAATTTCCCCAGGAGATACACGACTTTCTAGCAGACCTACCTCCATGTCCAGGAACACCCAAGCCTCCCCATGGATCTACTTACCCCCAAGCTGATGACTACGTTGGAGGATAAGGTTCGGTATGTTCTCCATACCGAGTCCTCCAACAATGTGTAGCTTGGGATGAAGTTGGGCACGGTACACTCGGGTAATATCTTTCAACATTCCACCGTGGTTGAAAGAAACTAATCTCTCTCAATACGCGTTCTCGTCAGTCGCAAACATCAGAATTTGAGAGAGACTTTTCAAATTAATGAATAATTCAATTTCCGGCAAAACAATGAGAACCTTAGAAATACACCGCGACGTGAATTGTGTAACAGGTTGGGTGGGCCGCCGCAGTGCCCGCAAGCTTGTGGCTTCACCACACTTAAACGAATGACTATTTTCGAGAAGACCTTTTGTGGCTCTGGAGATGGTCGAAAGTAAGATACTTTTCAACCAAAGCCAGTCTACGTCGGGATGTGCATTCTCGATCTGTGCTAAACTGCGGATGTATCGATTCCACTATGAATTTGCCATTCCGCAGTTTTATACGCCCGAAATTACTCTTATATGGACACAGACAGTTTCATCTATTTGGTGAATGGCTGTGACCCATATGAAGTAATGAAACGCAACAGGGAGGAATTCGACACGTCCGGATATAAAACCAACAATCGTTTCAATATAGAACCCTATAACGAAAAGGTTGTTGGAGTTATGAAAGATGAGGCGAATGGTTCCCTGATTGTTGAGTTTGCGGGTCTAAGGTCGAAAATGTATTCATTCCGACTAGAATCTAACCAGACCTCAAGACGGGCCAAGGGTCTGGGGCGCACAGTAACAAAAAAACTTAATATACAAGATTATATTGACTGTTTACATGGTGTCAAAGAGAAGCGCCACAACACAACTCCGATTTGCATCAAATCTCCATATAGTAACAACTGTTGAAGTATCCAAGCTGGGTCTGTCTAGATTGGACGATAAACGCTATATTTACCCCGACGGGATTGGGACCCTACCTTGGGGGCACAAGTCTGTACCAGAGAGTGAATGAGTTTGTAAAATATATGTGAATGAAGAATAAATATAGCGTTTATCCCGTGTATATTTTACAGTGCACTGGAGGGTGGGTTGTGTTGTAAATATGTGAATATCATTAATTGTAAATAGTAAAGTTTTTGGTCATCTTATGACAGTCATTAATTGTAAATAGCTGCACCCGTCTATCTGTGACAGTCTTTGGTTATAGCATAAGTTTTTACTTGTGACAGCAAAAGTTTATGACAGTCATTAATTGTACCCGTCTATCTGTGACAGTCTTTGGTCATTTGTTGGGGTTCGTCAGTGCACTGTAACTTAGTATTAGGTAACAAATGTATAATCAATGCACTGATTTCTAAATATGAATGTTTTAAATAAAACCAAACATATGTTGTACTATTTTTTATTGATCAAAAGACACTTTATAATTTAAATAAATCTTTTACATTTATCCATGTGTTATGTGATTTATCAAAACCTAACCACTTCACTAATGCCATATTCTTCCTTTTCCTTATTACTCGTTCAACAAGAAATGTACTTGGATGTTTTGTTAATTGTAATTCTTGCTGGTAAAATGCTCCTGCAATATCTTTACCCTGATAATCTTTAAGTAAATAAGTTACAGGATTTGATAATTTAACTTTTCTGATGGTAAACACTTCAGTTGACCAGTTTGGCAGGTAGCCTTTGTCAAACTTTTCTTTAAACCTACTAATCCTAACATGGTCACCAACTTTGAATTTTGCTGGTGTGGTAGTCTTCACACGGAAGTACACTGTAGAAAGTAAAGAGTTGTCCTTTACATCACAAGGTTTCATTTTAATGGTGCTATGCCACTTGTTGTTATAATTTGACATTAACTGAGGAAGAAGTTCAATCCACCGATGTGAGCCACGCCTGCTGAATTCTTGCCACATTGCATTCTTAATAGTTCTGTTTAATCGTTCAACTATTGATGCTTTAAGATGTGTATATGTTGAGTAGTGATTAATACCATAGCTAGTCATGAGATTCTTGAACTTGGAATTGTAAAACCTCTTTTCCGTTGTCAGTCTGTAAGTTTTTAGGTAACACGACCACCCTTAGTATTTTTTCATAGCATCAGCAACCACGCTAGCTGTCTTGTTCTTGAGGGGGTACTGCCCATGCATACTTTGAATAGTATCAATCACCATCAGTATATACTTGTAGCCCTGTTTTTACGAGAGTATGGGATCATTTCTACAATATCAGCTTGCACAGATCATCGAGTCCTTTGATTACTACATGACGTTCTTGGGAAATTTCTTCTTGCTGGTCGATGGAGTTCTGCCACAACTTGATCCATGTTACAATATAATGTTTCTTTCACGAAGTTCTTCAACCACTGATAAAATTTCGTTGGAGTGTGCCGTATGTCCTGCTGATGTCGATGCGGTAAGTAACTTCAATCTTTCAACGAGTTCATTCGGATCGTCCCAATACACATATTCCTTCATGACTGACTGACAATTTTAGAGATTATGGTTTTATACTTAATATTGGTAGCTGGTTTCAGAATATTACCAGATGGACTAAATTTTACTCTGTGGGCACTCGTGTTGTTTAATATTTCAAAGTAGCTTTTCAAGTCCTTGGCAGTATACTGTTTTGGGTTTTTCAAAAACAACAACTCCATTAATCCTCTAGTTCTTTCATGTTCATCACCATCGATTACAATCACATTTTCATCAATAGTAACAGGTGAGTTTCCAATCATTAGTGAATCATTCTTCCATCGAACACCATACACAGAATCATAATCTCGATCACTTCGACCAAGTGACTTCAAGATATCTTTGATCAAGAGAGGAGACTGCTGCTGCTATATGTCGCTGAGGTAAGAAAACTCTTTCCATAGTATCTGTCACAGGTCTTAATGAATCCTTGAAGAATCTCTCAGAGTCAATTTGCCCGTCTTCAGCTCGAGTAACTTGCGTCGAATTGCATTGCGGGCCTTTATGATACCACGTTTGGTTGTTGTTGTTGGGTCCATGTTTACACACCGAATGAAGCTTGTGTGTGTTTACTGTACTATTTTATACTTGATAGTTAATGTTGCTGTAAATGGTTTGTGGGGTTGAGCATTTGGGAGAAAAAAAAGATGATCACCTTGCTTCACAACGTTTATCCTTGCAGTTTTAATCCAATTCACTATTACATCAACCCTGCCCGGTTTGGCTACTGAGAGGATCATACCATTGACGGGAATTTCGTAATAGTTAAGACCGGTCTCTAGAATGTATGCACGATCTTCAATCAAATCTGTTACCGCAATAGTTATAACCGTGGTAACTTCTGTCGATTGTAATTCCTTCAGAAGCATTGCCGCAGCGGTAGCTGCATTGTCAATGTATTGTTTGGATGCAACATCATCGTCGTCGATGGGGTCAGCTACATGTTTGAGTATTCTACCTTGGCAATCCAAATTACCGTCCTTTGTAAGAAGTATGTTTTGAGGTGGGTACACCAAAACTCTCCTGCTCTGTATCGTCGAAGTTCTCCCAAACTTGTCCATGGCTGCAATGATGATAGTACCTAGTGTGCTTGTCTATTTATTTAAAAATGAATCAAATCCGTTGCGATATCTTCCATGATACATGTCGCAGTCTTTGTCAATAACCAAAAATCCATGTTTACAATCATTCCAGCAGTACCCACATAGGTTCTTAAACTCCTTGAACGTCATGTCGGTGTTGACGTGGTCGTTGTAAATGTGTTTGAGATTCATATCGTCCTGTTTAAAGATTACGATCAAGTTAGCATTGTCTCTAACCAACTGTTTCGGTATACGGCTATATGTCTGACACAAGTAAAAAGAATCGACTGATCTGTGCCTGCCCATGCAAAAGTAATCTCGTATATTATTCTGCTTCTCACACGAAACATCATCAAACACAAACACAGAATTAGGTAGAGCTTCACTTGGAGGAGGTACACTTTGATTATCACTAAATGTCAAATACTGAATTTCTTTAATGGGTTCAAAAATTTTCCCTAGTAATTGATACTTTGGCTGGTACAACGACTTTGAAAACACGTATACATTTTCAAATCTAAGACCATTGGGGTGTTCCAGCAGGGACAGCACAAGATTGGTTTTCCCACAATTTGATGGGCCACACACTATTGCTCTCACTGTCTCAGGGAACAGAGGTCCGTTCTTCTTCCGTCTAGTATTGTTGCCGACAGAATCAACATTACTCACGGGCAATGTGTCTCGCTGTTTGACAAACTTCATATTGACAAGGTTAGGTGGTTGCTCCGCTATATATAGGCGCGCGAACTAAAGTATGTTAGTTGGTAACAATGCCTCCTACGAGGAAGAAGAAGAAGGGTCGTGGCTTTTTAAACAAGCTCATCGACAAGATGCCTTTTGAGGCGCATATACCTACATACCAGTTTTGTGGTCCCGGTACTAAACTGGAAAAACGGTTGGCACTTGGGCAGAAGGGTATCAACCCACTAGATGCAGCCTGCAGGGAACACGATATTGCTTATGCACAGGGGGCAGATAGAGCTGAAGCAGATCGGATACTCGTGAGAGGGCTGCAGATAGAATGAAGGCTAAAGATGCAAAATTTGGTGAACGTGCAGCGGCATTCTTGGTTAATAGGGCCATGCGTGCCAAGTTAAAGTTTGGCGGAGGTGTTAAGAAAAAGAAACCGAAGAAAAAAAAGAAGGGTGGTATTCTGCCATTAATACCTTTATTTGCTGGCTTGTCAGCTGCTGGTGCTTTAGCAGGCGGGGTGGCTAATGTCGTCAAAGCTGTTAAAGCAGCGAAAGAGGCGAATAAGCAGTTGACTGAGGAGAAACGACACAACAAAACGATGGAGACACTTGCAATGAGGGGTAAAGGTCTATATTTGAAGCCATACCGGAAAGATGGGTCTGGATTAAAAAAAAAAAGTCGGTTCAGCCGCTGACGGACGATGACATACGTAAGCATGTAAAGCGTTTGCGCATACCCAATTTTCGTGGTGTTTTCATGCGTGACACATTACCCAAAAAATTCGTGAACGTGAATGTGGAATTGTGAACTTGGATAGTGCTAAAAGTGCTGGAACACATTGGGTTGCTTACATCAAGTACAAAGATGGTGTAGTTAAATACTTTGACAGTTTCGGTGACTTACCTCCTCCATTGGAGTTACAACGATACTTTGCAGGGAACAGAATACAATACAATGTGCAGCAACACCAGAAGTTTGGCACACATGTATGTGGACATTTGTGTTTAAAATTCCTGTATGAAAATGTATGACATCAGTCTTGAACGAACCTTGGACAAGATAACACATGTCTGTAACACTCTGTCAGCACCAGTTCAGTCTGGGCTGTGATTACTTCCCACCAATAGATTTGAGCCAAGGCGAGTATACGGTTTGGTTAGATTTTCAGACTTACAATTCGATTCCAACATGATAAGTCAAATTGTAAATTTCATTACTCGAAGAATAAAGTGATAGATTCCTACAGGATCTTATGATATTGACGACTTGGCTAATTATTTGGTTCGACACACTAAAAACGACAAGCTAGTAATTAGAGCAAA
>JARYHS010003291.1:0-18817 GCA_031002005.1 Vandiemenella viatica
GTGAATAACAAGTCCTCTCTGAGGTAGCGCTTACAACCTGGCTTGGCTGCCTCTAACTGCATCGAATATTACTTTTATTAAAATCTATAATTATTATAAAATAAATCGTACACTACGAACAACTGCTGACATAATCAAAAGAAACAATCCGTATTATACAGGTGTTGGAGACATATAATAGAGACGATAACCAGCTGAATGCTGTACACGCTATGATCATATTAAATTACTTAGCAGTGTAAAATTTAAAATATACTGACAAACATGGTAAATACGTTGAGATTTTTTTTTCTTCTTCTTTTTTTTTGATCTAATTTAAATAAATGTCTGAACAGACATGCCAACTTTTGCTCTTAAAACATAAAGAAAGGTCTAGATCAGTTGGAAATCATTATTTGATAGCTAAATACTATAAAAAGAACTCGAGTTAACTGTTGGGGAAAAATCTGCAATATAACCGAAAAAATCATAACGATTTTATAGGATACTAAAACCTAACAATGCGTGGTGATTCGTAAACACTCTACTGCCGCATTTGACTATGAGGTGCCGCTGGGCGTCGGCGCCCACTTCGATCGGCGACGCTAGCGTCGCGGCGCCGAATCGACGCTGCCGTACGTCTGCGTCGTGTCTGCTACACGGCGAGCAGTCGGCGCATCACGAGTAAGTCTTACCTCTTGTTCTTACCGTAATGTTGAGGAATGGTCGAAACACTGGTCCGGAATTCTCTGCTCTTATGTTTTGTTGGTCCCTCTGCTTTTGTGTGTGGGGGGGGATAATTATGAACCTTTGAGCGAATGGTAATGTTTCGATCTGGCATTCTGAAAGAGTCAAATTCAAAGCACCTGTCAAGCATCCAGATTATATTTTCACAATTCGCTCCACGTGAAAATCAGGACGAGTCTTTTTAATGCATATTATCGCTCATTTCCTTCCAATCCCTCGCCGATATATATTTAATACAATTAATAATGCTCGATAAATCTTAAAGCCACATTCTCAAAGACTGAAAAAACACAGTACCTAAACTGCTTACAATCAAAATTAGATAAAATATAGCATTTAGTTGTACAATTCTGAGCCATAATATAGGTTTCTGCCCCTTAAAAGTAGTACTTAGTAGCATCTCAATAACTGTATTAAAAAAAAAAATTTTACCGTAGCAATGAAAAACTACTGCCGTGGAAATAAAAACATTTATTGTTGTCTGAAGTACTCTAATTGCTTTCAACGGTATGTTCTATCTGTTCGTTTCTGTTTGCGTGTGTTTTGTTTCTTTTTTGGTTTTATATCTGTATCAGTCCTTGAAAACGTTATTTTTAGAATGAGATAAAATAATCTACGTGATTCAGTTTGGTGTAAGTGTATCTGTTTTTTTTTCCTTAATTTAAAAAATATCTTTAAAAAAATCTGATGTCTCTGTAATATCTCTCCTTTATTAGCTATTGCGGTTAATATAGTTTTGTAGTAATCTAACTGATATGTTTCGTAATTTTATTTCGTAATGCTCTCCTTCTGTTGTTATCCAATGACAGTTTTTCATGTCAACAAAAGTTAGCATTATAAAGTAAATCATATATTTTTCACACCTCATTTATAGCAACTTCAAGTGAAGTGATCGGTGTATTTTCAAGCCTGAGTCATTCACAATGACTGAAAGTCGATTTGTATAACCACTGTAGCGATGTTTATGAGATGTCTGAAAACAACAACCAGCATCGCCAACAAGAGCGCGGCAAAATGTGATGATTCCCGTATTCCACCATGAAGAAATCGTAATTCACACAAAGCACAGAAATCTCGTGCTTTCGTAAATTTAGCCAATTGTGTTTACCTTAATAATGATTGTAGTAACACGATAATAGTTAAAGTTCCTCACATTCTGACAAGCATCGAAGTAACCCTTGGCAGTTGCTACAGCTTTTCTTGGTCGCGTTATTACTGGTCTTCTGTCCTTGATGCATCACATCTAGTAGCTCTACTAAGGTTATCGAGATGTAGATGGCGGTATCGCGTCTCTGTATTAAGCTTGAATTGTCAAGGATTATCTGGACTAAAAGATGTCGTCTTGCGAGGTTAATACTTACTTTCTGTCGTTTAATAGGGCCCGTTATGCACTTTTGATTTTAGCCAATAATGACAAACGTTGGCCGCCTCGCCGTTGTTTAATACAGACCTTTCCCTAAAAAAAATTTATTCATCAGTCATTAAAAATAATTCTCCTTGGGTTTCTTTTGTTCAACATTTATTTTCATTTTATTGTACTCTCAGTGTTTAAAACTCTCACAAGTTTAACAAAAAAAACTCAAACCAACAATTTCTTAAGCCAGTCTACTATAACAACGAGTAAAACAAAACAAAAACAGATACAGTCAGAGATGTTCATAGCTTAAATCTTTGGTTTACACGGTTACCAACTTAAACATCCTACCATATTATTTTAACTATTACTTAACTAATTCTATGGCTGTTATCTCACATATGCCCCCCATTTCGGAGCAGTTAAATCATTATTTAACTAAACTATGATTTCAACAAACCGAAATGTTAAATAACAACCACAGTTACATTTACAAAAACAACTAAATTACTCACTATACCACATTTTATTCACTTTCCTATGAAAAAGTCTATCAAAATCTTTTCATCAGAATAATGTTCAGATTTTACACTCATCGTATTTCAGGATCAGTTTTAGATATTCTTTGTATTCAATTAATAAAAAAATATTAAGGTAAAATTAAACTACTACTTAATTAGATCTCAATAAATACAACATGTTATTAAAAAAAAATGCCTCAATTCAACAAAAAAATCGAACACGTATCGGAATATCTAACACCAAACAAGAAAAATGTGCTATGCGACCATCAGTCGTAATATTAGTATTCCTTCGCCGCATAAAGCTTTAAATCTACTATATTCCGCAATCCAGATCTCTTTTTTGATACAGGGTAGACTAACAAATAAGCATTTGGATGAGGTTTATGCTTGACCATGAAAGACTCCCAATATATATCAATTTATTTCTTAATTTGGGCATTGATCTCACACGATTTTTGGTGTGTTTTAACCAATACCAAATCGCCAAGAAAAAAGAAAGGGTCGTTTACAGGTTTGAAAAGGCCCCAAAGGAGAGTTTAAGAACGTTTTTGAGGGATAATTACATTACCTTTATAGAAGGAAGAGGCTCGGTTGAAGAGATGTGGCTTCGGTTCATGCATATAATCAGGGAAGGTATGGACTTACATATACCGAAAAGGACAATCAGGGATGGGAACGATCCCCCGTGGTATACACGTGAAATTAAACGGTTACTTCAAAAACAAAGGAAGATACATGCACGCTCAAGGACGACGATGTATAGGAGTGATTTAGAAAAGTTAGCTGAGACAAGAGAACATGTTAAAAATGCGATGCGCGAGGCTTTTAACGACTTTAGATGCAACTCACTTTCTAAGAGACTCAACGAAATCCCAAAGAAATTTTGGTCGTATGTAAAAAAAGTTATTGGTAGTGACAACAATATGTCAGTTCTACTACAAGACGGTCGGGAATTTGATGACAGCCGCGAAAAGGCTACCGTATTTAACACCGAATTTAAAAATTCTTTCACTGACGAAAACATGGAAAACATTCCCGCTTTTGCACGGCGTGTAGAATTTGAGATGGATCCAGTTCAAATTGATAGTGTAGGTATCATAAAGCAATTAAAGCTCCTGAAGTGGGGGAAGGCGCCGGGTCCTGAAGGTATTCCAGTAAGATTATTTTCGGAATACGTGGAAGAAATAGAACCATTTCTATCAGATATATTTCGTAAATCTTTAGAAGAAAGAAAAGTACCTTCTGACTGGAAAATAGCGCAGGTGATTCCCGTTTTCAAGAAAGGTGATCGGAGAGATCCTAGGAATTATCGACCCATATCTCTAACATCTGTCTGCAGTAGAATTCTGGACCATGTCATATGCTCTAACGTTATGAAGTTTCTGGATGAAAACGAGTTACTTACAGCAAACCAACACGGATTTCGTAAGAAACGTTCGTGTGAAACGCAACTGACTCTATTTTCGCATGACTTAATGAAGGTTATCGATGCAGGATCACAAGTTGATGCCATTTTCTTGGATTTCCAGAAGGCTTTTGACTCTGTACCACATAACCGCCTTTTGGCGAAGATTCGAGCGTACGGTATATCTGATCAGATCTGCGAATGGATACGCGATTTTCTAACTGGTCGGTCGCAGTATGTCGTTGTTGACGGGGAAGCCTCTTCAAAGCTAGATGTTACTTCGGGCGTTCCTCAAGGAAGTGTAATAGGACCACTTCTTTTCTTAATTTTTATAAACGATCTCGGTGACAGGATGAGATTTTTTTGCTGATGATGCACTTATTTATAGGGAAGTGGGGTGCTCTGACGATTGCTTAGAAATACAGCGCGATCTGGATGTTATTTCGGAATGGTGTCGTAAATGGCAGCTTACACTTAACTGTAAAAAGTGCAAGGCAATGCAAATAAGTAATAAAAAGACCCCGTTTGCTCACGAGTACAAAGTTAACAATTCAGTTGTTGACACGGTGGATTCCATGAAGTATCTAGGCGTAACAGTACAAAGCAACATGAAATGGGACTTGCACATAACTTCCGTCGTAGGCAAAGCTAATTCTAAACTACGTTTTATAGGTCGTATTTTGAGAAGCTGCAATGCTCATACAAAGGAAATAGCGTGCAAAACACTAGTGCGTCCGCATTTGGAATACTGTTGTGCAATTTGGGATCCGTATCGCAAGGGATTGATTGACACGTTAGAGAAAGTACAGAGGAGAGCCGCTCGATTCGTGACCGCTAGTTACAGTCCTTATGTAAGTGTCACAGAGCTGATACGTCGTTTTCGTTTAAATTTGTTGGAGAATATGCGAAAATCTCTAATTTACGAGTGCAACGAAATACTTCTTCCGCCAACCTATTTAGGTCACAATGACAGAAGGGATAAGATTCGAGAGATAAGATGCCGTACTGATACATTTATGTATTCTTTCTTTCCTCGTTCTGTTCGGGATTGGAATACTCTAAAATAGGATTGGTGCTTAGCACCCTCTGCCACCCACAGTAATTGTGAATTGCAGAGTTGAGGCGTTGGCTGCTGCTACTACTACTAACAGACAGTACTTGTCCACAAGGATACAGTGGGAAGTGTGTGGGAACATGGTTAGAAGTTCAAGCCTTGTTTAAACATTGGTTTATTACAATTATTAAAGATAATGCTGAAATTTACAGAAAATATTACAACTATAATATCGAGTATCATCAATTCTGGTCTTGCAAACGAAGATATGAATAATCTTGTTATCACAAAATGATATAATGTTATGGACCAAACCTTGGTCTTGCAACTTATACCTTGAATAACCCTTATAATTACAAACAATCCTATTTATACCAAATTATAAAAAATAACCAGACTGGCTCTTAACAATCTACTAGCCAAATACAATTTTATACTTGAGCCAGACTGCTAACGACGAGGTAGAAGGCGACACACTGGTGGTAGCAATTAACAGAGAAAATGACTAATATAGTGTCAAATAAAGCTGGCCTCAATCTTGTAGATTAACGTATGAATAATCCTGTAATCACCGACAATTCCACATAGATCAATGACAGAAATAACAAGACCAGCTCGTTCCCATCTACTAGCATCTAACACTCTGCCAGTAGGACCAAGCACAATTTATGGCTGAGGCAGACCGCTAACGACGAGGCGGAAGACAACACTTGTGGTTGCAGTTGACGGCCACTACCTCCAGTACCCACAGCACTCTCGGTGAAGAGTGTCGGAGAACTCCCTCTCTGCAGGTGGTCGAAGCTCGGCCGCACTGACTGCTTCCTCCTTAGTCCCGCAACGCTATCACTCCGGAAAACATTGGCGGGATGCCGACCGCGTGCCTTCAACTCACTGACTGGCTGACTGTCCGACTCCATTCTCCAGCCCCGCTGCCACTCCGGGAAGTACTAGACAGCCTCCCTGGCCGCCCGGTCCAACCGCGGACCCGCCAACCCCACCGGGCTTCCGGCGTCACGGCGACACAGGGAAGTGCTCTTTCCCGACTGACTGCGACTAACTAACTCACTAACTCACTCAGACCAACTGCCTCAGACTAACTGCCAACTGCCCGCTCGGATCCGTGTCCCCACATATATACCGGTTATCGCCAGGCGCTACAGCGCTCTCTAGCGGGGGAACACGAAAGAGGAAACAATCGCGAACGGAAGAGAAGAGAAGGCAAAGATACTACAAGAGCCGAGCACGGCTCAAGAGTATAGATGTAGATGTAGATGTAGATCACCAACATTGAATTCAGTCAACCGAATCCTCTGGCCATGACGTTTCTTTCTTTCTGCAGCCCTTCTCATCAAGTTTTTTCTCACCTTTTTATCCTATACATCTTATTTCTTTCACTTTTTCTTCTCTCCACTTCTTATTTCTTCTTCCTTCAATCGTAATATATTCCTTCCTTCATAGTGTATATTTAATCCTTTCCTCTTCTTTTTTACTTTTCCCTTCAAAATTTCTTCATCTTCTTTAATATCTTCTCTTCGTATCACAAAGCGCTTCACTTTTTGATTATTTTCACATTCCTCTGGTTTTTGACGACCACAGGCTCTCTGCTGTTGAAAATCTTCGTCATTTTCTTCATAACTTTCGGTATACTCGCTCGCGCCTTCGCCTTTCAATACATTAAATGTTCCTGCAATCAGATTATTATCTTCGCATCTCTCTTCACCCTCTCTATGCCATTTCTTCATTTCTGCTGATCCCTGAATTTCGTCTTTTAAATTCTCTTTTTCTTTAGTAATAAAAAATGTTTCATCTTTATCTTCCACAGCGTTGCAAATATTTTCCTGCAATAAGTCTTTCATAATCTCATGCTGCGACCATTCAATTATTTCCTTTTTTCTAACATCAGGTGGATATTCTTTCTTTAAATGATTCGTAACAACTTGATGGCGGCCATCCTCGTTTGCGCTTCGCAATAATGTTTTAGTTTTTTTGCTTTGATCCTTTTCGTCGAGTACGAAACACGTAAGTACGTCGGCATTAGCTTGTAAACAGGATGTATTCATTTTTTTTAAACTACCGGTTTCATTATTCCTTTTTATCCCTATTTGCAATAAATCTTCATTTCTATTATCATCATTATAGCTCCGTGTAAAAAATATTTTTACTCCGTTTTCTTCATTACTTTCATACTCAACTTCGCTGCTTCCATATTCGTATTCTTCATCATCGCTGCTAGGAATATCTTTTTCACTTTCATCATCATCCAATGGTAGCTGACTATCATTCTCTGCAAAATTCCCCTCTGTGAATTTATCCTTCAAAAATTCGCTTTTCGCTTCCGCCCTACCCGTTTCTTCTTCAATTTTTTTTTTCACTAGGTTCTTCATACCGCACATTGATTTCGGCCATCTCTTTAATCTCTTGGTTATTCCACCCACTTCGTTCATATGTGGAATTGGTTTCACATCTATTATCACTAATTAGATGTAGACATTTCCACCATTCTAAGTATCTGGCCATGCTGTTTTGCCTGTTGCCCTGGATAGATACAGCGCTTGCACTTTTATTTTTTTCAATATAGGGTGGTCCTTTAACTTCGCCACTCGCTCCCGTGCGGACCTTCACAGTCGCGGACTTGAGTTTTCCGCCCCTCTTCCTTCCTTGATTTCGGTTTTATTTTCTGTTCTCACATACATCACTTGTTTTAGCGGTTGACTATTGCTGCTTCGTTCCCCCGATGTATAATTATTGTTATTATGCCAGTAGCCATTATTGCTCGCATTCTTGTTAAAATTATGCCCCTCTTCCCTTTCTTGCCTGTGCAATACTTCTCGTCCAAATCCTCCACTTCCTTCCAGTGGCCAAAGATTTGCTAGCTCCCGGTATTGATAGTCCCTTGGCTTACCATAGCTGTGATCAGATTCTCGATTCCTTTCAATATTATTTTCATAACTTTCCTGGAATCGGTCGAGTCTTTCCAGCATGTCCAAGAAATCTTCCATCTTATCCCATTGAGTAACCACCAGTTTATCTTGAACTTGCCGCGGCAGCTTTTGTAGTAATATCTCCACTTGTTCCACTTCCCCTATCTTTTGGTCCAGGTGCCGCAATTCCTTTCTTATCTCCTCGCAAAATTTCCTCATACTGCCGTCGCCTCTATAGTATCTCCTATAGTTGTAAAAATCACTCTTTACCTGGCGCTGTTTCCTCTGAGACCAGTATCTATCTCGGAACATTTTCAGGAATTCGTCATAATTAGTATACCTCTCTGTAACTTCACAACTCCATGAAAAAGCCTCATCTCTTAATTTGCTTTGTACATAGCGGATTTTATTTGTATCCGACCACTCCATTGGCAAGGTACGGGAATATATCTTCACAAAATCAGCGGGGTGTACTTTTCCGCTTGGTTCAAACACAGTCTCTGGTAAAGTAATCTGACAATAACTTGCTATACGACTAACCACGGTGCCTGGCCGCCCTTCCACTTTTATCAAGTCTTTTATTAATGTGGCTCATATTCCCACACATTTGGCCTACTTCCGTCGACAAACTAGTAATTTGTCTCCCTACATTATTAGCATGTTCCGCTACGCTCTGTATTTTAATCTCACATTGCACTTGGCCTTCTAAAATATTTTCCATCCTCCTTTCAATATCCTTCTGATGTCCTTCCATTTTCTGACTTAGTGATCCTTCTATTCTTTCAGCGATAATTTTCTCTTTTTACTCTATACAGCGGCCTACCAAAATATTAACGTCTCGCTGTACATTTTTCTTAACTTCAAAAATATCGCTCTTAATCGTCTGTAATCTTTCTTCTGATTCCTTTTCCACCTTCTCAATTCTGTCTGACATCCTCCCCATCATCTCTTCTGCCCTCCTTTGACTACGTTCGATTTTTTCATTAAGTTCTCCTATGTCTTGTTTCAATTCTTGCCTGAATTTCTCTTGATTTTTCTCAATTCTCTGAATAACTTTTTCTTGGCTCTGATTCATTTCTTGTTTCATTTCTCTGATACCATTTAATAGCAACCTTAGATCCGTATTCCCTTCTCGAGCGTACTCAGGTTGATTTGGTTTTGGCAAAACTGCATGTCCTATTGAATTCTGCCCCCCATTAATTTCATTTTCTCCATCAACCAATTCGTCATCCTCATCAATGTTGCTGAGATCATTGTTTGGAAAATAACCGGTAACCCCATCTTTATCCCCGTTATTAATAGGACTACTACTGAAATTATTTTGCACCGAATTACTATCTCCTCGGACACCCATTAGGTTTTCATATTTCCCATCAAAACTTAAGATTCCGGATCTTACCGTTTCCCCCTCTGACATATTACTATTTGTTTCTCCCAACTCACTAACCAATTTTCCACACTTATTTTCCATAATAATTTGACATTTAAAATTTCATAATGCAAGCAAACACAACGGTATTACTACTCTTAGCAGAAATTCTTTAAACCGCAATCGATATTAAAAACTTACAACTACAATCCACAACAATACAACGCTGTCCACATTTAACTCTGCAACATATTTTTTTTTAGGAAGACACAGAAAAGTACCAATTAACTTACAATCTTTTATCGTAACTGCTGAAAAACATGTATATTATCACTGAAAGGAAACAACAAAATTCCCGGCCTCAGGCTTGGAAACAAAGCCGACACATATATACGAAAATGCTTAAAATACTGATCTTTTGCTCCTTTAACTAATTTGGCTGTACATATAATTACAATTTCTTAAAATCACAAATTTTACCCCTTTAATTACTTTTGTCACATGAAAAATAAATTAACTTTGCAACTGTTCTTTAACAAAATGTAACTCAACTTGTAAGTTCAACTTCGATTCCACTTTCATAATAATTTACTGAGTGTTCAAAATTTAGTTAATATCCTTCCTGTTGGAATCTGATCGTTGACACTGCAGCCCCAAAAACAAAATGAAAACTGGAATTCTCTTACTTGATGCACTTGCCCGTAGATCAGCTCTCTGCTGCTGCTCAACTGATAACACTGCTTCAGAAGAAACTCCAGACGTTTAAGGTGTCATGTTAATCATCTTAATTAACACCCATAATCCTGGTCCAGGTTCGCCAATTGCGAGGTTAATACTTACTTTCTATCGTTTAATAGGGCCCGTTATGCACTTTTGATTTTAGCCAAAAATGACAAACGTTGGCCGCCTCGCCGTTGTTTAATACAGACCTTTCTCTTAAAAAAATTTATTCATCAGTCATTAAAAATAATTCTCTTTCGGTTTCTTTTGTTCAACATTGATTTTCTTTTTATTGTACTCTCAATGTTTAAAACTCTCACAAGTTTAACAATAAAAACTCAAACCAACAATTTCTTAAGCCAGTCTACTATAACAACGAGTAAAACAAAAACAAAAAACAGATACAGTCAGAGATGTTCATAGCTTAAATCTTTGGTTTACACGGTTACTGAAGTGAACTACACTTAACGGTTCCTTGAGGTTTATTACTATGTACACAAAACACTGATAAACAATAACAAATGTGGTACAGTTAGCGGATGACCGTCGAGAAATTTAGCCTGGTCCTGATCCGGGGTAGAGAGAGACGGCTTCTACTTCTCGCGAACTTCCGGTGGTCTTCTGTAGTTGAAGCTGGTTCCGCGGTCAGGCCGGAACTGGCGGTGGAGCGGCCGGCTACGCTTATATAGGCGGCCTGGCGCAGGAATTCCGTTGTGTGGTAGTACGGCGACCTCTGTAAGAAATAGTCCCACTTAGCTTCTAGATGATTCTATTTGTTTTCCTGGTTTGTTTTGATGTCTCTGCGCCTGTTTGGAGTCGTATATGTATCCCGGCGTGCAGGCGCGTTGTGTGTGAGGTCTGCCTGGCAGGGGCCTTTACTGGCAGACTGAACATACCTCCCTCCCGGGGGGGGGGGGGGAAGCGATGTCTGCGACGTCTGCGAGGTCGTCTGCCGCGGCGCCCTGGAGCAGACTATGAAGGCTACCTCCAGGGGAGTACGGAGCTGTTCCCCTGGCGATGCGTGCCGACCTGCGTCGTGGTGCAGGTTGTGGTGGAGGTACTTGTGGAGCTAACGGCATCGGTTCGTCGGCGTCGATGGCCGGGGGCTGTACGGGGGGCGCTGAAGATGGTCCCCGCAGGTGGTCGAGAGGCTGCGGCTGAAGGGTGTCGGAGCGACCGACAGGTTGTGGCGTCGTTGGTGGCGCTGTAACTGTCCCTGAGCAACGGTTAGACGGCAGGAGTGGTGGAGGTGGCAGGGAAGGAGAGGAAGAAGTGGATGGCCGTGCCGTGGTGGAAGAGGACGGTGCCGTGGGGTAGCGGGGACGTAGTTGGTTTCGATGGCGTCGCACTATCCGGCCATCCAGGCTGACGTCGAACAGTTGGCGGCCCCGGGGCCGCTGGATGACCCCCGGAAGCCAACCGGCCCGGGAGCCAAACCCGCGGGCCCAGACTAGGGAGCCCGCGGTGAAACGGAATGGGCCCGAAGGTACCTGTACTTTGGGCGGGGGTAAGAGGAGATGGAGGAGAGTGCGAGGTTGGCGGCCATGCAGCAATTCCGCCGGGCTTTTGGCCCCCACTGGAGTGGTTCGATAGGAACTGAGGAAGAGTGTCAATGCCTCTTCGAGTTTGTGACTTGTGGTGTATTTGGTCATTTGGGTTTTGAATGTTCTGACTAGCCGTTCCGCCTCCCCGTTAGATTGGGGGTGGAAGGGCGGGGTGAGGAGGTGTTGGATATTGTTGGCGGTACAGAAGGATAGGAATTCCCGACTTCGAAATTGCGGTCCGTTATCTGTGACGATAGCGTATGGTAATCCTTCGATGGAAAAGATCTTCGTGAGGGCTGAAATGGTGACCTCTGTGGTGATTGTGGAGCAACGGACGACATATGGGAAGTGGGAAAAGGCATCCGTCACTAGGAGCCACTGGTGGCCTAGGAATGGGCCAGCGAAGTCGAGGTGAATGCGTTCCCAGGGTCCGGACGGTGCCGGCCAGGAAAGGAACTTTTGAGGGGGGCGGGGCAGTTGTTGGGCACAGATGGTACAGCGCCGCACCATCTTCGTGACATCCGTGGTAAGGCCGATCCAGAATACATGGCGTCTGGCAAGGGATTTGGTGCGGGCAATTCCCCAGTGTCCTTGGTGGAGAGTTTGGAGGATTGTCGGTTGTAGGGATCTCGGAACGACGACCCTCGGGGTGGAATTTGGTTCTGTGCGGAGGAGCACTCCCTCTACTACTGAGAGCTGGTGGCGGATGGAGTAGTAGAACTTGAGGTCTTGATGATGGCGTGGAGGGGAACGTGTTTGCCACCCGTGTTGGATGTGGTGTCGGATGACACGGAGGAGGGGGTCCTCCCCTGTGGCTGCCGCGACTTTTGAGGCCGTGACTGGAAATGTCTTCAGTGCTTCTTGTATGTCATCGTCGATCTGGAACACCAGAAGTTCCGACTTGTCGAAGGCAAGGTCTGGTCCCTGCGGTAGTCTGGATAAGGCGTCTGCATTGGCATGCCTGGAGGTGGTACGGAAATGCATGGTATATCTGAACTGGGACAGGAATAGTGCCCAACGCTGGATGCGGTGGGATGTTTTGGTAGGCAGACGTGTGGACGGATCAAATAGTGATAGGAGTGGCTTGTGGTCGGTAATGAGATGAAAAGAAATCCCATATAAAAGGGAATAGAATTTGGAGCAGGCAAAAACAATAGCTAGCGCCTCTTTCTCGATTTGAGAATATTTAAGCTGAGCAGCCGATAGGGCTTTGGAGACGTGCCATCTGGTAATTTATGAGACAGAACTGCCCCCACACCGTAATCGGATGCATCTGTGGCAAGTATCAAGGGGAGGTTTGGAGTGTATGGCATGAGGCATGCTGCGGACTTGAGCTGCTGTTTAAGGGTGTGGAATGCGGTATCGCAAGCTGGGGTCCAACGGAACGGGACATTCTTGCGACAGAGGTGGTACAGGGGTGCTGCCACTTGTGCTGCTGAGGGTATAAATTTTCTGTAGTATGAAATCTTGCCTAAAAAAGATTTCAACTGATGTAGATCCTGAGGCCGAGGTAAGTTGGAAATAGCGTCCACATAGGAAAATGCTGGGGAAATGCCTTCCTGAGCGATGATGTGACCCAGGTAGGAAATGGATTGTTGAAAAAATTGACACTTGGAAAGGTTGCATTTCAATCCTGCTGCCCGGAGGCGGAGGAAGAGTAGGCGGAGGTTGGTCATGTGTTCGGCAGCGGAAGGTCCCGTGACGACTATGTCGTCGAGATAGTTGATGCATCCCGGAATATCCTGGAGAAGTTGTTCGAGATACCGTTGAAAAATCGCTGGAGCACTTGGCCAAGCCGAACATGAGCCGGTTGAGTTGGAAGAGGCCAGAGGGAGTGTTGATGACTGTGTATTGTCGGGACTGGATATCCAAAGGGATTTGAAGGTATGCTTCTGCCAGGTCAATTTTTGTAAAGTAGGTACCTCCTGCTAGTTTACGGAAGAGGTCGTCCGGTCTCGGAAGTGGATAGTCGTCTACCAGCAGATGCGGGTTGACGGTGGTCTTAAAGTCACCACAGAGACGTAAGCGGCGTCCTGGCTTCTGAACTATGACCAACGGCGTGGCCCAGGGGCTGAACCGCACCGGCTGGAGGATCCCTTCGTCTTGGAGACGTTGAAGTTCTTCCTGAAGTGGTTGTTGAAGCGCTACGGGTACCTGGCGTGCCCGGAAGTATCGAGGCCGTACGTCCGGCCGGAGTTGGAGTGATGCTTCGAAGTCCTTTGCACAGCCGACGCCTGGTGAGAACAGGTCCTGAAACTCGGTGCAAAGGGCGTCCACTTCAGGAAAAGGAACATGCTGAGATACGAGGTGTATGTTATCCTCAATTGAAAATCCGAATAAGCGGAAAGCGTCCAGTCCAAATAAGTCTGCTGTGAGAGAACTGTTAACTACTAAAAAGGGGACTGAACGATGTACAGACTTATACATGACGTTTGCTGTGAATTGTCCCAGGAGTGCTATTTCCTGTTTGTTGTATGTCAGGAGGCGCTTGGGGGCCGGCGAGAGGGGGGGCGAGCCAATTTGCACATAAGTAGTATAATTAAGCAATGAGACTGCTGCTCCTGTGTCGACTTGTAGGCGCAGGGGCTTGCCATTGACCGTAACGTCAATAAAAAGTTTGGATGCTGTGGAAGTGTCTACCTGATTGATATCCATAGGTGCGCCGCTCAACCTGTCTTGGTAAGACCCTGGGCGGCGAGAGCCGGGATTGGCATTGGTGGTGTTGGTGCGGCAGACGGACGCCAGGTGTCCTTCCTTGCCGCAACGTGAGCATTCAGCCCAACGATCCGGACAATTTTCCCTCTCATGTGCTGAATAACAGGCGGGGCAGGAGGGTAGGCGGAGCGGGCTGCGGCGTCGGCGCTGCGGGATCCGCTGCTGCTGCCGAGACTTGGTGCCCCTGCCTGGAACGGGCCGGTTCGATGTCCTTCTGAGGAAGCGGTCCCCGGTTGTGGTGTCGGGAGGAGCGCGACTGGGAGCTCTGGATGGCGGCGACGTCCTGTGTGTCCTCTACGTCGGTTCGGATTGCGGCCACATCCGCCCAGGACTCCAGGCGGCGATCTGCGGCCGTAGATATTTCGAATTTGTAGGCAAGTTCGATGACCTGCTCCAGGGATGGGTCCTCTAACTTGAGGGCGTCATGCCGGAGTGCGGCATCTGGTGCAGCCTGTATGATGTGATCACGCACCATGTCGTCGGCGTAGGATTCGTGGGAACAACGAGTTTGAAACTTACATTTTCTGCTAAGGCCTTGGAGTTCGGCCGCCCACTGGCGATACGTCTGATCGGGCTTCTTCCGGCATTGATAGAATTCGACGCGGGCCGCGACGACATGGTACCGGCGTCTGTAGTATGCATTCAGTGTCGTACAGATGGTCGTGAAGGTGAGGGTGTCGGGGTCTTGTGGCTGAAGTTTGGTGAGCAAGACATACATCTTCGATTGGTTCCAGGAAAGGAAATATGCACGCTGGTCTTCTTCTTTGGATATGTGATGAATTGCGAAGTGTTGTTTTATGCGCTTCTCGTAGGTCTCCCATTCTTCGACGTCGTCGTTGAATGCTGGGAACGGAGGCGGGGCCGTGGGTTGGCGGAGATTCCTGACTTCCGCAATCAGTTGTCTCTGAGATTCGAAGAACTGATGTAGAAGTCCTTGGAGGAACTGTTGCCATTCCGTAGGTGCTGCTGGCGTAGCCATGATGGTCGAGAGTTCTTATCCCAACCTTGTCGCCACTGAAGTGAACTACACTTAATGGTTCCTTGAGGTTTATTACTATGTACACAAAACACTGATAAACAATAACAAATGTGGTACAGTTAGCGGATGACCGTCGAGAAATTTAGCCTGGTCCTGATCCGGGGTAGAGAGAGACGGCTTCTACTTCTCGCGAACTTCCGGTGGTCTTCTGTAGTTGAAGCTGGTTCCGCGGTCAGGCCGGAACTGGCGGTGGAGCGGCCGGCTACGCTTATATAGGCGGCCTGGCGCAGGAATTCCGTTGTGTGGTAGTACGGCGACCTCTGTAAGAAATAGTCCCACTTAGCTTCTAGATGATTCTATTTGTTTTCCTGGTTTGTTTTCGATGTCTCTGCGCCTGTTTGGAGTCGTATATGTATCCCGGCGTGCAGGCGCGTTGTGTGTGAGGTCTGCCTGGCAGGGGCCTTTACTGGCAGACTGAACAGTTACCAACTTAAACAACCCACCATATTATTTTAACTATTACTTAACTAATTCTATGGTTGTTATCTCACAGTCTCTCCAGACAACATCTGATCTGGGTTTTACATGGTTTCCCTAGATCGCTCCAGGCGAATGCTGGGATGGTTCCTCTCAATAGCCCATGGGCGCCACCTGCCATATCCCGTATATCCCTTTCAAAACATTACCTTTCCTGATAGGTGCAATGCACCCTCCGCCAAACACTTAGTGAATCGCGGAGTAATAGTAATAGTAGTAGTAACATGAAAGCTCAGTGGTAATAGCCATGCATTGTTCGTGGATTGTTCTGGACTATTGTAGTGCACTTAATTGTAAAAAACCAATATTACAGTGGTAGAGGTCTGAATCTGTAACACTAAAACACTGAAGAGGACTTCAGAAGCGACAATTCTTGGAAATAGCCCATTAAAGACATGAGTGTAGACACGACGAATGGAAAAAAAACAGCAATAGACGCGGGAACTGAAATATGATTGCAGGGAAAGGATCCACCGTGATATAAGCGAGGAAAACAATGATTCCTCAAAAAGCCATGTAGCATACACGCACACTCGAGAAGGACAGGGTGTCGTAGTAACTTAGAAATCTTAGTTGATTTAAAAAAGGCGTTTTAAAAATGTGATGGATGAGAACCGTAAAGAGTCTCACATTAAACGCAAACAAATTTTGGTCGAATGTAAGAAAATTTAGTTGTAGTACTAATTCACTACGTATTTAACAAATACCGCGACAGAGCTAACGATTTAACACCAAATCCAAAAATTCATTCGCTGATGAAAATAAAGATAACATAACGATTTTTTTGGATTTTAGGGAATAGAGATGGTTTCTTTAGTAATGCAAGTATTGTAAAGCACTTAGCGCTCATGAAATGAGAAAAAGCAAACGGTCTCTACAAAATTCCAGTAAGTGTATTTTCAGAGTGCATTGCGGAATTATGTCCATTTCTGTCTGATAGATACCTTAAATCCTTACAAGAGAAAAAAGTACCTTCAGACAGGAAAATCGTGCAGGTAACCCCCCATTTCAAGAAAGGAGTCCGAAGATATCCTATATCTTCAACACCTGTTTGTAGTACAGTTCTGGAGCTTTCACAGTACAAACTAAATGTATGATAGTGAGAAGGAGTAAGAAAGAAATGATGATAACGCTACAAGGCGAAATAATTGAACAAGTGGAGTCCATCAAATATCTCGGGAGTATTGTAAGTGGTGATATGAGTTGCAAGAAGGAGGTGAATAGCAATGGTGAAGGAAGTTCAATAGAAAGAAAAATTATTATGCGGAAGGGGATAAAAACCTGAGGGAAAAAAAATTGCTAAAATGTTGTGTATGGAGCGTAGGAACATGGACGCTACGCAAAGAAGATCTAAAGAGGTTGGACCCCGCAGGGGCCTGGTACGCAAGTGCCAGGTACGGGTTTGGCGAACCCGCGGTGCCCGAGCTGGAAACTTGTGAGCGCCGCAAGTTTCCCACACCGTAAAACTCCTCCATGCTTCAACGACCACCGCAGGGCGTGGCGGTGGAACGTTGTGTGCCTAGGAGAACGGGGATCTTGGCTTCATCGCCAGGATCGCGAGGACGGAACAAACCTCTATAAAAAACCCCTCAACCTCAAGGTGAGTAACGTGCCGAGGAGGTGGATGGGTGGTGAGGAAAACCACCCGCTAACGTACAACCACAGGGGCACCTGCCGCACCCCTGTTGTATTGGGCTTGGTGGCGTGATTCGGGGGCTCCACGTCACTCGACTTTTAGGTCCTCCGGACTCGTGGGAAACAATACCCAAAAAACCAAAAATATTTCAATTGCCTGCGGCTCGGCAATCCGCAGGGCCAATCTTCCGCCCAAAATACCGGCAAGCGTGCGAGGGTTGAAAGCCCTCCTCCTGAGAAGAAGACAGTAACAGGAAGGGTTATCTTATAGACAACGCCTTCATAATAATGGAAAAAGGAGGGATCTTTCGAAAAGATCTCTCCTTTTTATATCAACAAAGGGTTCGAAGGTATAGCTGGAACGCTAAAAAAGTGTGAAAAAGCTGAGGAACGGGACCCTGCTTTTGGAAACATCCACCTACAAGCAGGCTGTCCTACTCCTTAAGTGTGAGAAGCTCGGGGAGTTCGCAGTAAAATGCGAACTCCATAAATCGCTCAACTCAAGCAAGGGGTGATCACATGCCGTGATCTGATGATATAGCGTCCGAGGAACTCCTTAAGGAGTGGGGATCAGAGAACGTGGTCGAGGTTTCGTCAGATCCTGCGAAGGGTTAACGGCAGTCTGAAGAGACTGCCACCTTCGTACTGACGTTCGACCACTCCGACGTTGCCAAGTCCATTAAAGCTGGATATTCTCAATCTGAACCCCCGCAGGGGCCTGGTACGCAAGTGCCAGGTACGGGTTTGGCGAAACCCGCGGTGCCCGAGCTGGAAACTTGTGAGCGCCGCAAGTTTCCCACACCGTAAACTCCTACCATGCTTCAACGACCACCGTAGGGCGTGGCGGTGGAACTTTGTGTGCCTAGGAGAACGGGGATCTTGGCTTCATCGCCCGGATCGCGAGGAAGTAGAAACCTCTATGAAAAACCCCTTAACCTCAAGGTCGGACACGTGCTGAGGAGGTGCATGGGTGAGAGGCAGATCACTCGATAACGTGCAACCTCAGGGCACCTGCGCACCCCTGTTGTATAGCACTTCTTTTTAAAAACTGGTTTTACTCGTGGGACCAAATTAAGTCTTTCACAAAACCAAAAAACCCTGCGGTACGGGTGTGCCGCAGGTTAATCCCAATACACCCAGTTCTAAGAAGCGGGTGAGGGTTGATAGCCCCCCCGCTTCTGAAAGCAATAGTAACGGAAAGGTGTGTTCGATTTCGAACGCCTTTGTGATAATGCAGAGAGTGGAAGGATCGTTCGAGAAAGTCTCGCCGTTCTACATCCAAAAAGGCTTGGAGGGTCTTGTAGGACCCTGAACTCTGTAAGAAGCTGAGGAAG
>JARYHS010003292.1:7500-12500 GCA_031002005.1 Vandiemenella viatica
TGCCGCGGCAGTGGCCGGTTTTCCCCTCCTCCCGCCGGCCGCGCGCGCTCTGGTGGTGGGCTGGCTACGGAGCAGGGCAGCCGAGTGAGATGGCGGCGAGAGGCACACCGACTGCCGCCATCTCACTAGCGCGGCCTCTCATCCACTAAACGGACTTTGCCTCGAGACAGGATGTTGGCGATAGCAGATATGGATTGCAGCGTTTGGCGGCGACTCGTGTGGCAAAATGAGACTGCCGTAAAGGTTGGTTGAGGCAGATTTGTTCCTTACTAAGCCGAATTGATACGTGGTTGTTGTGACTAGGAAATCCCACCATGTTTTCGTCCCGACAGGCAACCGGTGTGCGGATTTGACATCACGGCGTTATAAAAGAAATATATCAAAACCCGTTCTGTATATGTGAGTCAATGATGACGCAGTACAAGCAACACAACTGAAGGAGGCGAAAGGTGCTGGAAGGGAACGGAAAGAAACGTAACGACGAAATTGTCACCCGTACGTGCTGTGAGGAACGGAATAGAAGGATACGGTTGATTGGAAAGGAAACGTATAAATGGCAATTATCGAGGAGCGTGGCTTGGCGCCGGTTGTACTCGCCAGGCGACAGTCGAGTCGTATAATTGCGCGTGTATCATGGACGTTGCCAACTACTAACGCTATTTACACGGCCCTACTGACTGGTGCCGGTGCAATTAGTAAGGTGAAGAAAAGTCGTTGACAACTTTTGATGGTAAGATGTGCAGTGTGGTCTTCGACGTACGCAAAACGACGAGTGGCGAGGCATCCGTCTACCCTACATTTGTGTGCACAGGATCTAGTGACGAGACTCTTACGTGGGGTTGGAGGCGATACACTAGTGACATTGCACGTATTTAGTCGCTATTTTCATTTGGAAAGATATTCAATAAATAATAATAAGAAAACAGAGATTGAAAGGTAGAGATCATAGATTCACACCTTGTGGAAACCGCCACGAATATGTTCACAGTATATAAATATGAAAGTAGAGAGAGTTGGTTTATATTTGAGGATGTCCACAATGTGGAACGGGTGTCGGTTTAATAAGTTTCAAATTTTCTTACAAGTTGCCGAGCAACGACGAACAACGTTGCTAGGTAACGGGACTCAGTTTGCGGTTGAACCGTTTGGAGGTGAGCCATTCGCCTGGAAAGGGAGAAAGGAGAAGAACAGAGGAAAAAAAAAAAAAAAAAAAAAAAAAAAGAATTGAATCTGAACAATTAGAAGATTGTCGGAGCACACATTTTCACGGAGGCAGTTTTCAGCGACGTGATCTGTGCCTCGGATTTTTGTTACCAGGAGGTATGTAGCAGTTGTTGTAATCAGCGTTTACGTTAATTTTTTTGTTTTGTTTCTTTTGCCACTCGAGAGGATTAGACGATTAGCAGTTGTTAGGAGAGGTGAAGTTGCAGTTTACGGACCAGGCACGATGTGCCTTGTAAGTAACCAGAGACATTCCGGAATAGCGAAAACTTATTATTCGTTTAAGAAAAAAAGCGAGCGATTAAATAAATGTTTGTTTTTATTATATCGTAAACATAGAATATACTCTTTATCCAGTATTGCGACGACTGAGAAGTTATTAAGGTGTCGAAAGAAGAAATAGAGAAATTTGTTGAGAACATACCGCAAACTGATTGCGTGGAATTAAATTCATACATACCGTACTGAAACGCTGCTACTACTACCCGGCGGGTATTTCAGAAACAATTATCCTTCGTAACGAAAGTAACGCTTTCACCAAATACCCTATCAAATGCAAATTAGTGATTTCCCGCTGTCCCTATATTTTTTATTTTTTTTTTTCTCTTATTAAATGAAATAAGATGAAGCAGATTAATCTCCTAGTGTTGAAAGACATTTGCAATGCGTGATAAGTAGCGCTTGGTGGTTTGCAGCGGCATTCCATGGAAACACCGTGTTCCGGCATGCGCCGCAAGATGGAGATACTGGCGGCAGCCGTACGAGGGAGATGCCATTTCTGAATACGAAAGTACGTACGATCTTCAAAGTGGCATAACTGTCGAACGGAGTGAGCTGCATGGCTGAAATTTGCTCCAGAAATGCATTGCGTTGGGCCAAAGCCGATTTTGCCATTTGGAGCGTTGTTCAACAATTTTTTTTTTCGAGCTAGAGCATCGTACTTAGTCTCATTGTGTAGGCCTCGTCGAGTAGAGTAAGAGGGTATTTTTTGTAAATTTTTAAAATGAACAGGGAAGGCGTGAGAGGCGCTCAAATATGTGAATGTTTTCGAGGGCGCATCAAGAGCAGTGCCGGAGGAAGTGAACGCAAGTCAACAGCGGAAGACAAAGAAGGGAAAGGTGAGGGGTTGTTATTAAAAACCACTAGCACTATGAGAACAATAAGCGATATTTGTGATTCAATATAAGATTAAAATTTGCAACAGCAGCTGTAACTGTTATTACTGCAAGCAAGACCAAATGTAATATTATACAATTATTTAGACAGTAAGTCAAAGTGTAACGGAACTGTATGCCAAATTCCTTGCATGTAAATATTTTGTACAAACACTATGTAAATCAACAATGTAACAATTGATACTTAGGGCCCAATTTAGTCAGTAAGATATTAGGCTGTGTAAATGAAGGGTAAATAAACAAAAACTAAAAAGGTGAAGGGCCGATTAGACAGCAGCAGGATGCAGCCTCGACTCGTTGTAAGAATTATTGCAGTATATGTGGAATGCTTGTAACACACACCAAAAAACAACAACAAAATATTCAAAACGTAATAGTATCATTCTTACCTCGGGAACGGCTGCCGTAGAAATTTCAGTTAATGTGCGCTGATGTTATTTAGGTGTACTTTCGATTTCCAGCTTGGAAGTCCCGTTAACAAACAGTTTTCAACACCTGGGAGCAAAAACAGAAACAATTTCAATCATATTAATAATAGATTAAGTTAATGTACGTGACACCCTTGGAAAATTAGAAGGTTACACGCACAAAAATTTCTAACACCTCGCCATTTTGAGACACCAGAGACGTTAGCTTGAACTACAATACATATTTATGTAGTGAAAGACTCATTTGAAGAGAAATAAAAATAACATCGTGTTATTAGGAATTAATAATAATGACAATCATAGGAGCTGATTATTTCAAAGTACTATTTATGCATGAGTTTTATTTCAACGACGCCAGGTGTTATATCGTTAGGCGATAATTATATATATTCAATGTATAACAATTATGGAGCGTTCGGGCAGGGGAGAAAATTTTGTGTGTTTCATTAGTGGTGAGGACAAAAGTTATGAAGATTTACATTTGATTATATGAACTAAGCTGCGGCGTCCTGTTGTTCGGATTCAACGTAAACATGTGCATAGCATGCGTCCTGTTTTGAAACTGTCTATATATTTAATGGAATGTAACAATAGTAAATGAACCAGTCATGTTATTAGATGTAATTAGGGCTACAGCGCAATCAATGGGACTCATCAAGGAATTGTCGTTTTGGTCTGAAAACTGTTACACACGTTCCTTGGGTGATATTATTTAATATATGTTGCTCTTAGAGCTGTAAAACTTATACATACCTTAGAAACTTAAGTGAAAAAGTGACTTTACGTTATACGACGTGTGACTGGGAGATATATACTATATCGACGTATAAATAACAATCATGCAGATGTTCTTGGAACGATATTATTTAAGAATACGTTGCTGTCACAGCCATTAAAAATGTATTCATGGAAAAATTTGCACAATTTTCAATCGTAAACAAACGATAGACGCCATAATTACGTACACACATGCCAGAGACAATACTAGCACATGGCATTTATGAAAGTAGGTTGCGGTAATATTAACAAATGTTTTCAATCTCAGGTTGAAATGCAGAATGTACCAGAATGGCACATAGTTTTTGTTTCTAAAACAAAACTCTGTTGAAAACTTTGTTAAAGATTTAATTTTTCTTTATTTTCAAGCAGCATTTTGGATATGTTGAAATTGAAATTAATTTAAAAAATTGAGCTACCGTGATTTTGACCAGAATTATTAGCGCCGCCTGAACAGAGGTGGGGTGGTGTGCGAGTTTCCCCACCAACGAAAAACTGTTACTGACCTTTCGAAATTTGGATTAACTGCTTCCTTATAGTGAGTGTCCTATTCACGTGGTACACTCTCCTTTTCCAGAAAAGTCGCCACGAATTAAATTAAAAATGCCTAAATGTGACACTGCAGCGCTGCTATTAGTTGCCGCCGGCGCTCCGAAATCAATGATAATCTCTTGAAATGTTGGTTTAATTCTTTGTTGTAATATTTTCTTGCCGTTTTAGCTTCACTCCGTTGCAAAACGTCGCATAAAATTAACAGATAGAAATTTTTTATTCAAAATGCAGTACTATAAGGCTCACCATCTTGGAATCGATATAACCAGTCAGAGACAATCGATTGCTTCCGTAGTAAAGAAATGCATAGTTTGTCTCTGGTTTGCGACATGGCCTGCCAATTTATGTTGATATTATCCCTGTACCGATAATTTTTGTGTCATTTTTATAGTGATGCTAACATTTCGCGGTTGCGGAGCATCCCATATTTCGGCATTTTTAATTTAATTCGTGGTGACTTTTCCAGAAAAGGAGAGTGCTAAACGTGAAGAGGACACTATAAGGAAGCAGTTAATCCAAATTTCAACAGGTCAGTAACAGTATTTCGCTGGTGGAGAAAGTCCCACCCCACCCCAGAGGTGAAGCAGGAACGTTTGCGTTATCATTATACATCGCCGTATGCCTTTTCCCAGCCGCGCGTGGCTTAACGGTACGGCACTTTTCGAGTCAATTTTCTGAGAATTGATATATTTTACAGCTCCAAGAGCAACATATCCTACATAATATCACCCAACTAACGTGTACAACAGTTTTCAGGACAAAACTAGTATTCCTTGACGGGTCCCAGTGTCTGGGCTATTACCGTAATTAGTTTATCAGGAACTTGTGTAAGGATTTTGAAGATGTG
>JARYHS010003292.1:17500-32500 GCA_031002005.1 Vandiemenella viatica
CATCCGCTAGGCCCCTATAGTGCGGCTGGTAGAGACCTCCTCACCAATTACTTAGTGCAGTCTCCTTGGCGTGGCGGCGCCGCGGACTCTCCATCCTCCGCACTACAAGTGCCCTCGGCGTGGACTTGCGGACCTTCCTCCCTAATTACTTGGGCAGTCTCCACGTCGAGCTGGGGGCCCCGGGTTCGCCATGCCCGTATCCCAGCCCTGAAGAAGGCCGAGAACCCCTGAGTGTCGTCTATTGCCCCAGGAAAGCTCATACCGACCGAAGTCGCCCTGGTACTCTTGTTAGCGAGGCTACCCCCGCAACGTTTGAAGAGTGACCGTTCGGGGACACTTTCGTGATTCCCCTACCGCACATTTTGTTCCAGCTCCATGGATCCCGTTGCCCAGGGCCAACTCCCTGGGATAGGTTCATCTCAAGGACTGTTTTACGGGTTTCCGCCGCGCGGTCAACCGGGGCTAGTCTCGGATACTAGGGCTTGAGCACGGCCAAGTCCCGACACCTCAAACGACTGCCTCCTGCGGTCCCCCTGTCCGTGGACATTGGGTTGCCAGCCCGTATCCAGCCCAGTTGGCCCGAAGGCCTCGTGTCCTCTTGTTAGCAAGGCTCCCCTTGCAGCGTTTGAAGAGTCGCCGCCGGGGTCACTCTCGTGATACCCCTACCGCTCAAAGAATTGCAGTAGGCCAACGCCCTTTACCCAGGTCCCCTCTGGGATCCCAAGGATCGGGTAGTCGACTGACTGCTTTACGGGAGTTCGCCTAGCGGTCCTCCGGGAGCTAGTCTCGGATACTAGAGTAACGTGCACTCCGACACCTCAAACGACTGCTCCACGCGACCTCCCTAGCTCGGGTACCTCGGGATCGCCAAACCCGTATCTGGCCCGCCGCATGCAGACGGACACAGACCCCTGAGGGATAGTAGATAGGGACATTTTTTTTTTTTTTTTCATTTTTTGTTTCTGCTTGGCATGGTGCCTAAAATAATTTATACCATGCCGTATTTACTCTATCTTTTATTGCTTTCCTGTTTATTTTCCATTTTATTACATCTAAGTACATGTGAAAACTACAAATGGCTCAAGGCCTTACAAACTCTACTATTAATACTAGATTAGTAACAAAAGAACATTTTTCCTCTGAGCCAGTTGAGGATATTGAGACTACAATTGTTAGTTGATTATTAACTACTCAAACATTAGTGTATTCACAAACAATCTAATCTACTTTCACTCATGGGATGAAGAGCAAGTAGCCGTACAGCCTTAGGGCCGACCGCTCCAGCTCGCCATCCCACCAGTGATTACAAACATTAATGACATACTAATTTACCCCATTTACTAACTACTTCCCACCACCATCACCCTATACCCTAGTCTGTTAAGTGTTTATGTCAATATCGGTACTTATCTTAGTGGCCGCTTAGCCCCAAGTGGGTTTCCATCCCTGCGTCGCGGACGCGGGCCGTCCACTATTTAGCGTAACCACTGCCAATTTATTCCTCTTGATCATCTTGGTTTGCTGCGTCATCCTGAGGATCCTCCCCGTCTTGTATTTCTTCTCTCAATCTTCCTCTGTCACTCACCCATAGGAATCTTCTGTGATTCATTGTGGGCTGAACCTCTCTTGGTACTGCTTGATTTGGTTCTTCCATCACTCGTCCTAATGCTCTCGTGATCCGGGGTTCTTGTTGTTGCTGCTGTCCTCTGCTGGTGTTGTTGGTTTACCCTGTTTACTGCAGGCTCTGCATTTCTTCCACCTCTTCTGCCTTCTAGAAACAGTTCTTTTCGAATAGTGACACTTCCTGACACAGTTTTGTTAATTGGTCACATTCTTGCGGGTTCCTTACGGCTTCATAGATGTTCCAGTCGTCAGTTTGGTTTCTTGTCCTTAGGTGTTGCGTTCTTGCACATCGTAGAACGACGTGCTCTGGGGTACTTTGCTCCCCGCACTCACATAGTGGGCTGGGGACTATTCCTCTAGCGTGCAGTACGGAGTTGTATGGCCCATGACCAGTTATAAATGTATTAAACCTTGGGTAGGGTTAATGTGCTCCATTGTTAGTCTTTCCGCAACGCTAGGAAATATCTGATAAGTTCTTCTTCCCGTATTGCTTCTGGACCATCGATCCTGCCATTCCTTAACAATAGGTCTGTTATTTCTTCTTTGTTTGTGCCCCTTGTCCTATTATTTGTTTCTATTCGTTGTTGGTTCCCCTTTTTTAGCCAGTATAGTGCCCCTTGTCTTCTAACTTCCAAGTCCAGGGGCAGATTCCCAGGACCATTGTTAGTGCATCTGTCGACACTGTTTTGTAGGCTCCCGTTAGCCGCATCAGGATGACCCTTTGCAGGGATCTTAAATTGCTGCTGGTTTAACTAGGCGTAGTCTATGTGCCCAAACACTCGCCGCATACCCCACGATTGATACTAGCAATGCACGATGATATATCTTATTATTCTCATCGGTAGATGAAACTGTCTTTGACCAATTGAAATTATTTTGTTCATCAGTCTTTTTGCCTTTCCGCAAACAATTTGTACATGGTCATCATAATTTTGTTTTTCATCTACCTGTATTCCCAAATATCTTATACTCGTTGTTCTTTTAATAGTTCGTTCTCCTAATTTTACCGTGGGGTCTCTTGTCAGCTTTCCTCTCATTATATATATTTAGTTTTATCCGGTGCTAATTTTAGTTTCACTGATTTGCACCATTTATTTAATGCATCAAGTACTTTCGCACACTTCTCTTCTAGTTCTTTCCTTGAATTCGCGTGTATAATTAGCAGAAGGTCATCCGCAAATGCGACCAGTCCAGTTAGTTCCAGTAATTGCAGAAGCTGTATAGTCCTCTCCATACTCACATCCCAGAAATATGGTCCACAGACCGAGCCTTGTGGACATCCCTTTGTTAATTTCTTGGTCACTTTCTCCTTTGGTCCACTTATTGTCGCATACCTTTCATGACAATAATCCCTGAAAACCTGTCGTAATTTTATTGGACATTCTATTTCCTTCAGTCTGTCGAATAGGGCTGGCCACCATAGGTTGTCGAAGGCGCCACTTATGTCTGCAAATACCCCTATACAATATTCATTTGGGTCTGATTCTAATAGTTCCAATGCTTGGTTGATTGCATCCACTGTCGAGCGCCCTTTTCTAAATCCAAACTGGTGGGGCATCAGTCCTCTTCTTATTCGGTGCTCCTCCAGTCTTTTGCATAAAACTTTTTCAAAAACCTTCCCCATTGTATTCAACAGACATATAGGTCTGTACGATTTTGCCAGAGTTGGGTCTTTCTCTTCTCCCTTGCTGCACTACGATCTCCCCTTGTTTCCAACAATTTGGAAACCGTCCTTGTCTCAGACACTCGTTGTATAACTTGGTTATCCATGGAGTTATTTCAGCGTTTAGACCTTGAAGTACCTCCGCCGCAATTTGATCCGGACCTGGCGCTTTGTTCTTCTTTAGCCCTTTATGATTTCCTGTACTTCAACTTCTTCGATGGTTATATCCCCTCCTATCTGCTCATCTCTTCTTACCTTGTCCCTTATTCTTGTATGTTCTGGCGTATCCGTGATCTCATGGTCGTCTGGTAGCATTTCATTCAGCAACACGCTGACAGTTTCCTTCCATCCTTTCGTTAGTGTTCCATCCTGCTTCTTCACAGTTGACAGTGTGGTTGGTGGACGTATCTTGCCAGTTGCAATTTTAAATGGGATCCCCCAGGATCTGGGGTAAGGTGCTTCCTAACAAACTTTTCCCAGCTTTTCTTTTTTGTTTCTATTAAAAATCTTTATATCTCTTTTTTCTCTCTGTATTTTTGTAGGAAACCGTCTTGCCTCCTCTGTTATGCTTCTTTGGTATATTCTCCTCGCATTTCTAGCTTCTCTTCGCTTTACCTGAAGTCTTTCATTCCAGACGGTATGCCCTGCACCTTCCCCACTTCTTTCTTTGGAATAGATTTGTCCATCTTTTCTGATGGCTCTGGTTATTTGTTTTGCGCTTGATTTATATTGTAACCCTGGGTTACAGGTGGAGGCAATATGAATTCTCTTCTTAGCTTTTCTACATTGCCCAATCCTAACATGTATCTTACCTTGCCTTGTTCGATGTTGGCTCCGTTCCTTCGCCCTGTATCAAGGTCATATTGGATCATATTATGATCGCTACAGGTCATTCCCTGTGCTACCTTCCAGTTTGAGACCATCATTACGGCTTTCCTGTTTGTTAATGTTACATCTATATTGGACTCCGCACCACCCTATTCTGGTATGTTGGGGGATTGTTTGGCTCATTAACAACATCCAAACCTAGCTTCAAAAATAGCTCCTCCATTTCTAGGCCTCTATCGTTTGTTTCCCCGCTGAACCACATCTCCGATCTGGCGTTCGCATCCAACATATACACAACAGGCTTGCTTGCAAAGCCTCCTCTATTTCTCTGATTTTGTCAATATACGTTCTCAACGGATCCTGATATTGGCAATACACATTCACCAGTATCCATGTGGCATTACCGTTTGACACTCCACACACGTGATATGTGAATCGCAGAACTGACTTATCTCTACCACCGTCAGAGTGGAATTTAGTACAACTATTGCCGCATTGGCCTTTCGCCTTTTACCACAATTTGGCTCCGGACTGGCATGTAGGAAGCTTCCCATTGCTGGTATAGGGTTCTTGTATTCCTATTATATCTAATTAAGCTCTTGACTCATCTGTCTTATTTCTGACATGCCAGTTCGCTTCTACCAGTGTTGATTTGTACAATTGATATGGTGTTACACATAATGCACTCTAGCATAGCAGTTGGGCCATCCACACTGGCATTAAATGCAGTCTACCATGTGTCAGGACGAAATCTCTGTATAATTTGTCTAAGTCGAGCCTTTCCCCACGCCTTCTATATGTCAACTCCAACAATACTTGGAGTTCATTCTTCTCTGTTGGTATGTTACCGTCTTGAGTTGGATACGGTCATATGCTTCTGGCTGGGGAATATAATCTTGTCACCATTGGGATATCCTATTCTTATCAATGTCTAGTGCAGCGGCTAGGGTCCTAGAATCCTCCAGCCTGCTGCACTTTAAGTTCAGTTCAAAATTATTATAAATCTCCTTATTTGGGTCACCCGTAACTTCATCTTTTGTCTCTTTCTCTACTTGCGTATCACTCGTCGTGTTAACGATATCCAATCTTGACTTCCATCCAAATATTCTCCCAATTTTGGATTTTATTGATGTGGGTCCTTGGTTTCGGCATCCCTGTTAGTCAGGGTCAGTTTGTACCAGTATGTCGCAGCTGCGAGATTTAGATCTTGCCAATGCTCCCTTTAATTCCTTGTTTCTTTTCCGTTCAAAGACTGCCTCCCACTCTTCATCTGATTCCTGTTTTGTTATTGTTGCTCACAACCTTTTAATCTGTCACCTTTATCCATAGTCGATACGTTGTATAAGTCTGTTTAGCAATAGTTGGTGAGTGGGGCAGTCCTTGGTGTTTTTATTGTTGCACGCTTTGCCTCTTCGGTGACAGGGAATACACACTCCCGGTAGTTTTATCTTTTTACAGTCTTTTTTAATGTGACCTTCGTCACCGCAGTGAGCACATGTTGACCTTTCTTGAGAGCAGTGTTTTGACACATGACCTAGACCTTGACATTTCATACATTTTGGTACAACCACATAATCCTTTACTCCAATTGACCTAAATCCAATATACATTTTTTTCCTCTCCTGTATGATTTTTCTTAATGCAGGTTCTATTTCTACTACATGATGGACAACACTTTTGTCCCTTGGACCTGTTCTAAACCTTGGTGTGAATCCATCCACGAATTCCGCTTTGCTACACAATCCTTCCAAATTTTGATCATATATCATCTTAACGAAGTCCTCGTTACTCAAATTTACCGGCACATCATAGAAGATCATGAGCGGCTTCTTTTTCTTTGGCAGTTCTACCTGATGGTCTTGTTTCAGCTGCTCATTTGCCATGATCTTATCTGCGTCACCTTTGGAGTCGGTTTCAACTATGAGTACCTGATTTGCTTGACGCATAGCTCTGATCTTGATCTTGTCTTTTGCAGGGTTGACTACTTGAGTAAATTTCCGCTGTATCTCTTTTGCATCACCGCCATTTTTTGCTCTTATAAAGACTGTCCCATGTTTTTGTTCTGCAACTTTCTTTATTTGGTCAGTTTTGGTTAGTAATGGTGGCGCCGCTATAGCGGCATATGTTTTTGGACCCGCTCTTTTCAGAGCGTCCGCTTCCTTCCTCAATCTTTGATTTTCAAGCTCCAACTGTGATATTATGCCGTCTCTTCGAGCTACCATATCAGCCCAGCTAAGTATTTGCTCTTTGAGCTGCGTTATCTTATCTTTCGTTACTTTGGTCCCAACAACCAAAACGTTATCCACTAACATCAACATTTCGCGTCTGAGTGTCGAGGGTAGCACCTCCGCCACCTCCTCGCCCTGACTCAGATCCCCCTCTTTATCGCTCCGAGCGCTGTCGATAATTCCCTTAAATTCAGCCATAATCGACATTAAGAGGGAAAAATGGGGGCCCGTTTGTTACATCCAACCGGCCCCTCTGGCATAGATGTGGCATTCGGATGGCCCTACCCACCAGTCCTGCCCTGGACCAAGGGTCATGGGTCACCATCCTTGGTTCATCTAGATATTACTATCTAGATGGTCCCTTCTGTTCAGCTACCGCGCGGACTTTCAAGCCCCCCTCCCCGGCCGAAACCCCGGAGACCTGGCCGTACCGACGCCGTACGACGCCCTTCGCCTTTTACTAGTCCGGGAAAACACTTTCAGCTCTTGCGAGCTTACTCGCCGGAGACCCACCCCTACTCAGGTGGTGGGCGCCTCCCCAGCCGTTCATTGGTCTGGACCCGTCTCTCTCCCCCTTCCGAGTTACCCCATTCAGGGTAGGCAGGCCGGCCGGGGGTGACTTACGCCCCCCCCGTCCGGTCCGGGTATCGCGGCCGGATCTGAGGGCTCTCCCGCCCGGTTGAATAGCCGTTCAGGCATCACTGTTGGGCAGATGTTGTGCCCAAGCAGTTCATTTCCACTTCCTTGTCTTCCTTAGTTCACCTACGGAGGTATTTGAGGTGTTTGAAGAACATCCGAAGCCTTCCGAAAATGCCGGCCACCGCGGCCGCAGCCTCCGCCATTTCATCCGTCCTCGGACTCGCTGCTTTCCTTCATATCTCTGCCCCTCGGGCAGCGATCCATTCCGTATTTCTTTTTTCCAAAATTCCCCTTTTTTATATGTAGTTATTTCTCAATTGGTTTATTGTAATTTAATTTTTCCTCTTGCCCCGCATCACGCATCCCCCCGGGCAAGGGCTGGCCCAATTGGACCCTCCCCGGCCAAGAGAGTAGCCGACCGTAGGCATTCTTATTTAGTCGGAGGCCAGCTCCGACGCCGGCCACCGCGGCCGCAGCCTCCGCCATCTCAACCGCCACCGGACCCAACTTCTGGTTGTTCTTGCACATGTTCTTTGCTAGATGTTGTGCCCCAAGCAGTTCATTTCCACTTCCTTGTCTTCCTTAGTTCACCTACGGAGGTATTTGAGGTGTTTGAAGAACATCCGAAGCCTTCCGAAAATGCCGGCCACCGCGGCCGCAGCTTCCGCCATTTCATCCGTCCTCGGACTCGCTGCTTCCTTCATATCTCTGCCCCTCGGGCAGCGATCCATTTCGTTTTTCCACAGTTGTTACCTAACCATTTAAAGCACTTATTGCCATATTTTCAGATCATTCTCTCCACAGGCACCATTTTTGTATCTATTTCTATTTTCCAAAATTCCCCTTTTTTATATGTAGTTATTTCTAAATTGGTTTGTTGTAATTTAATTTTTCCTTTTGCCCCGCATCAAGCATCCCCCCGGGCAAGGGCTGGCCCAGTTTGGACCCTCCCCGGCCAAGAGAGTAGCCGACCGTAGCCATTCTTGTTTAGTCCGAGGCCAGCTCCGACGCCGGCCACCGCGGCCGCAGCCTCCGCCATCCCAACCGCCACCGGACCCAACTTCTAATTGTTTTTGCACATGTACTTTGCTAGGTGTTGTGCCCCAAGCAGTTCATTTCCACTTCCTTCTCTTCCTTAGTTCACCTACGGAGGTATTTGAGGTGTTTGAAGAACATCCGAAGCCTTCCGAAAATGCCGGCCACCGCGGCCGCAGCTTCCGCCATTTCATCCGTCCTCGGACTCGCTGCTTTCCTTCATATCTCTGCCCCTCGGGCAGCGATCCATTTCGTTTTTCCACATTTGTTACCTAACTATTTAAAGCACTTATTGCCATATTTTCAGATCATTCTCTCCACAGGCACCATTTTTGTATCTATTTCTTTTTTCCAAAATTCCCCTTTTTTTATATGTAGATATTTCTAAATTGGTTTATTGTAATTTAATTTTTCCACTTGCCCCGCATCAAGCATCCCCCCGGGCATGGGCTGGCCCAATTGGACCCTCCCGGCCAAGAGAGTAGCCGACCGTAGCCATTCTTATTTAGTCCGAGGCCAGCCTCTGATGCCGGCCGCCGCGGCCGCAGCCTCCGCCATCTCAACCGCCACCGGACCCAACTTCTAATCGTTTTTGCACATGTTCTTCGCTAGTCAATTCTGGTGGTACTTGCTTTTACCCTGTTCTTTGTGTGTGTCGATTACCATATTGATGCCGTTATTACTTCCTGAGTTATTCCGCTTCAAACATTTGCTTGCTGTTTTTCTCCCGCGTAATCCGTGTTGGTCCCTATTAGGGAACCCACGGCTCTTGTTTTGGTGTTCCAAAAAAAAAATTTTCCGATCTGAAACTGGCTCATCCCAGGTGGTGTTGGGATCACCCTTGTTACCTCCGGTGTGTATCCACTGGTCTTATACTATTGCACATGAGGAATTTTACATTTGTTTTGATTTTTGCACAATTTGTTCTATTACACTTTCCGCTCACACTAAGGCGGGGTGACAATGTTCCAGGGAGTGCTGCTGCTGTATTCACTTTTTAGTCTGCAATTAGAACTTAACTAACTTCCACCCATGTATAACCATGGCATCCGCGCCTCGAGGGCCCCCCAACTAACGCAAGTTCTCATGACGAGAGCTGGAGTTGGGCGTTCCCCCCGAGGCACATTTGTGGCGAGATGTTACTATTGTTTGAACTTTTACTACTTTGCAGCTCTCCTCTGGACTTGCCCCCCTACCCTCATGCGACTTTCAGTAATTCCTCATGTGTTGTGCTGAGCTTAGCTTCACAATGCACCATCGACCCTGGGTCAGCTTTGCCGTCCCCTGGCCGATGGAACAGTGCTACTGAGCGCCCGCGCCGCTACAAGGCGCCAGCACGAACGGCGAGTAGATAGGGACAGCGGGAATCTCGTTAATCCATTCATGCGCGTCACTAATTAGATGACGAGGCATTTGGCTAAACCTAGAGCAATAAGCTCAACTTTCCACGTTCTTGGTGGGCAGTGGTGACCCAGAGATATTTGGCTTTCGCCGGTGATAGATGAAAGAAAAGGAAGAAACTTGAAGAGGTGAAGAGAAAGATTATAGGGGGATAGGGGGGGTAGGAGCTCGGGAGGCTGTGTTGTAACACAACCCACTTGCCTTACTCCATAACTTTTCACGAGATTCCCGTGCTATCCAGCGCCGGTCCACCAGCTGCCCGGGACAGTTTTGGGGCTTGTTAGAATTAGCACTAACGGGCCCTTTGCAGGGATGGGACTTAGTCAGGTTAGCCCAGCCGGACCAGCCGGCTGCTCCAACCCTCACAGGGAAAGCCTCGTGAAGGCCCCCACTCGGCCGAAGCCGACCCGCCGCCGTGGCAATTAAGCGCGCCTTACGACTCGCACCAAAGTTCTGGTAAGGACCGGGGGACCAGCCCCCGGTTCCTCTGGGTTGTTGGTCAATAAACTCTGAAGATTTAACAACTGTAGAGTAGTGTAAATAAAATAGAATCTTTTAGTAAATAAACTCTGATAGAAGGAAAACAAGCGACCAACTTGACCCGAGGTTGAACTTTGGGCTGACCGGATTTATCCAGGGGTGTGCAGTTCACCTCCTGGTACGAGGGGCCCGTTGTAGTCCATAAAAAATATGATAAAGTTCTATGGAACTACGTAAAGCCATTAGGCTTATTGTTTTTAGGCTGCTTCGGTCTCCCATTCCAAGCTTTTTCAAAGCTTTGATGGTTTCCCTAGGCATCGCACCCCTCGTTCCCACCACTACGGGCAGGACCTCTCCAGAAGGAACTTGGAATATCCTCTGGAACGACGGTAGTAGGCAATTATACTTATCTATTTTCTGCAGACGAGCGGTTTCGAGGTACTTCCCGTCCTCGTGGCGGACGGTTACGTCGACCACGAGGACCCTTCCCTGGCGGTTTATCACCAGGTCCGGTTTGAGTTTCCCCCTACTCCCTTCATCAATCTCTGGTTCTTTCGATACCCACTCCGTCCCCGCCTTACCTTGTACCGCACTCTCAATGAAGTTTACTATTTCGTCGTGTCTCCTGATGCGAAGCGGTTTTGTGTATTCGCACATTCCAAGTATGTGTCCCAAGGTCTCCAACTTGACGTGGCACTTTCTGCAATTTAAGTCAGGTTGGCGCTCCGCCCTGTTCATTGCTGTGCGGTTTGCCGCTGTATCGGTTCGCATGCGCAGAGCCGTGTTAAAGCGGCAAGGCTTTAGCAGTGTGGGATCCTGCATTATGCAGTTTCCTATCTTATCCCCAGTTAGTGCCGTCACTGCTTTGCCTTGTGTGCTCAACGCAGCCCACCTATCAAGCTCAGCTTTCTCTGCACGTTTTTTGTATTTGCGGATATCCTCCTCCCGGTATGGGACTTGGATTCTCGCAGAACGTGCGAGCTTCTCCAGCCGGCGGGAGAAGCCTTCAGCTAAAGCTTGCAACACCGGGTCAGAGTTCTCATTCCTTTTTAGGCCGGCTCTGAGCGACTGGCATACCACTTGGTGTTCCAGTCTCTTTACCCCCAGTCCCCCGTCCTTCTTTGCGCAATGTATTAACCCTTCGGCTGTACATTGGCTAAGATGGAATATCTCTTTGACTACTACCCGCATCTCCTGATCCATCTCTCGAAGAGCGGTCAGGCCTGGTACTGCAGCAACCAGTTTGTGCAGGAAGTGGGGGACCAGGTAGTCGGTGAGCAGTCGCAACTTCTGGTGGGGTTTTAGCGACATTCCTTTTACTTCCGCCAATACCCGACTGAACTCCTGTCGAGCGCCTTTGATGTTCAGGCCGGTCCAGGGGGACACTTCCACACCTAAGTATGTTAGTGTATCCCCTGGGCCCGCCAGCGGAACTTGCTCACCGTTTTGCAGTGTCAGCCCGGGGTCAGCAATGTACCACGAGTCTTTGGTTTTCACAATCTGAAATGCGAAGCTCTTGCTCGCCGCAATGCCCATTCCAAGACTTCGTAGGTACTGCTCAGTGGCATGTAGTAACTCCTTAACCATCGAGGCGTCTGACGCCACCAGGATTAGGTCGTCAGCGAAGGCTAGGGAGGATACGTTCGTATCGTTGCCTACTGTTAGCCCGGTCATTTTCTCCAGCTTTAGGAGTAACGGCTCCATTACTAGGTTGAAAAGCAAGGGGGACAGAGGGTCCCCTTGCTTTACTCCTCTCTGGAGGGTGATTTCTACTTGTTCGCCGTTCCTACACTTGATTTTGGTCCTGGCTTCGCGGTATGCACTGGCCACCATATCTACGAGATGTGGTGGAAGGCCTTTTCGGCGTAGTGCTGCATGGATGGCTGCGTGTGGCACAGTGTCGAAGGCCTTTGAAACGTCCAGCTGCACCGCAGCCATCCCGCCAGCAGTCTTTGACTGCCTCAGTACATTCTCAAGTAGGGTGATGTTATTGAAACAACCCGCTTCACTAACAAACCCTTTCTGCCGACAGCAGATCTTGACGACTTTCCTAATTCTTTCATCAACTATCCCCCAGAATACTCTACTGATCACTGAGCTGATTGTCAGTGGTCTCCAGTTAGTCACTTTAGATGGGTCTTTCCCGGCTTTGGGGATTAATGTCGTCCTATTACTATTCCATTCCGTAGGGAGTGTACCCATCAACTGGATAGTGTTGAACAGAGCAGTTAGTGTTGCTAATTTAGCCCGGTCGTGTAAAGCCATTGGCTTAATACCGTCTGGGCCTGGGGCTGATGATTTCTTGAGGCGTCTTACTCTTTGCCTTATCTCTGTCAGGGTGAATAGTTGGAGTACCGAGTCAATAGGGACTTCGGTATCGCTATTCACCTCTGAACAGTCAAGTGTTGCGCCCTCATTCGTGATGCCCCACAGGCCGTTGTATAACTCCCTGACCTCTGCCGGGTCGAGCTGCTCTGTCGTGGCCTGCGAGCCGAATGGGTCTGTGCCTCTGAGCACATGCTTGGCAAGCGCTCCAGGATCCTTCTTGAAGATATCCTGTGTGCGGGCATAGCGAAATCTTTTAATAGCCTTTTTGCCCTGGCCTTTGCGCCTGGGCTCCCGCCTGGGTCTTTCTTGGGTTTGTGATGTAGGTTTCACAAAGTCGACCACTGCATTATAGAGCCTGTCTATTTCTTTTTGCCGGTCCTCTTGGACCTCGGCTAGCCTGGTCGTGGTGGTCTTGATATCTTCGATGATTTCCGAGGCTTCTGGCGTTAGCCCCATTATATTTTGGTTGTTGAAGGCTCGGAGGAATTCCTCCCTCCAGCGCTGCTCGACTTCGGTCTCGCGGGCTGGGGGGCCTCCTTCCTCCTTCTCCTCAATCCCTGGCGGTTCAGCGACATGTGGAGCCCCTTCCACGATGTCGGTCTCCGACGAGTTGCACTCGTCGGGTTCCCTACTTTGTCGGCCTGTTTCGGCCGTCATTATGGCTAGCCTACGTTTGTAGGTGGCTTCCCTTCTTTTGTCGGATATTTGCCGGCAAGTGAATTCTCCATTAAGTTCTTTGGCCATTAATCGGTTTATGAATTTTTCCCCAGCAAACTTTACCTCCATCTCAGCCATCTTACTGAGATGCCCCTCGTTGAATTTGACCCGAGGTGCGGCCTTACCTGGCTTGACTAGAGCCGCAAGAGAGTCATAGTTACTCCCGCCGTTTACCCGCGCTTGCTTGAATTTCTTCACGTTGACATTCAGAGCACTGGGCAGAAATCACATTGCGTCAACACCCGCTAGGGCCATCGCAATGCTTTGTTTTAATTAGACAGTCGGATTCCCCCAGTCCGTGCCAGTTCTGAGTTGACCGTTGAATGGCGGCCGAAGAGAATCCGCGCACCCGTACACCCCCGTGAAGGAGCGCACTAAAGCAACGCGGCCTCGCAGCAAGGAAGATCCGTGGGAGGCCAAGGCACGGGACCGAGCTCGGATCCTACACACGGGTTGCAGCACCGGGGCACGACAGCCGCAGCAGCACGCGCATCCTGCACCACGGGCCAGCCGAAGCCGACGCCGCAGCGAGAGCAGACCGCACCACCGCTAAACCGCCGCACTGACCGGCACCCCCGCGGCACTCACCTCGCCCAGGCCCGGCACGTTAGCGCTGACCCACTTCCCGACCAAGCCCGACACGCCCCGATCCTCAGAGCCAATCCTTATCCCGAAGTTACGGATCCAATTTGCCGACTTCCCTTACCTACATTAGTCTATCGACTAGAGGCTCTTCACCTTGGAGACCTGCTGCGGATATGGGTACGAACCGGCGCGACACCTCCACGTGGCCCTCTCCCGGATTTTCAAGGTCCGAGGGGAAGATCGGGACACCGCCGCAACTGCGGTGCTCTTCGCGTTCCAAACCCTATCTCCCTGCTAGAGGATTCCAGGGAACTCGAACGCTCATGCAGAAAAGAAAACTCTTCCCCGATCTCCCGACGGCGTCTCCGGGTCCTTTTGGGTTACCCCGACGAGCTTCTCAGATGAGGGGCCCGACTTGTATCGGTTCCGCTGCCGGGTTCCGGAATAGGAACCGGATTCCCTTTCGCCCAACGGGGGCCAACCAAAAAACCATGGTTGGCAATTGAGGCCCCCATCGACATCGGATTTCTCCTAGGGCTTAGGATCGACTGACTCGTGTGCAACGGCTGTTCACACGAAACCCTTCTCCGCGTCAGTCCTCCAGGGCCTCGCTGGAGTATTTGCTACTACCACCAAGATCTGCACCGGCGGCGGCTCCAGGCAGGCTCACGCCCAGACCCTTCTGCGCTCACCGCCGCGACCCTCCTACTCGTCAGGGCTTCGCGGCCGGCCGCAAGGACCGACCATGACTGCCGGACTGACGGCCGAGTATAGGCCCGACGCTTCAGCGCCATCCATTTTCAGGGCTAGTTGCTTCGGCAGGTGAGTTGTTACACACTCCTTAGCGGATTCCGACTTCCATGGCCACCGTCCTGCTGTCTTAAGCAACCAACGCCTTTCATGGTTTCCCATGAGCGTCGATTCGGGCGCCTTAACTCGGCGTTTGGTTCATCCCACAGCGCCAGTTCTGCTTACCAAAAATGGCCCACTTGGCACTCCGATCCGAGTTTTAAAGCTCGCGGCTTCAGCATATCAAGCAAGCCGGAGATCTCACCCATTTAAAGTTTGAGAATAGGTTGAGGTCGTTTCGGCCCCAAGGCCTCTAATCATTCGCTTTACCGGATGAGACTCGTATGAGCACCAGCTATCCTGAGGGAAACTTCGGAGGGAACCAGCTACTAGATGGTTCGATTAGTCTTGCGCCCCTATACCCAGCTCGGACGATCGATTTGCACGTCAGAATCGCTACGGACCTCCATCAGGGTTTCCCCTGACTTCGTCCTGGCCAGGCATAGTTCACCATCTTTCGGGTCCCAACGTGTACGCTCTGGGTGCGCCTCACCTCGCAATGAGGACGAGACGCCCCGGGAATGCGGGGGCCGCCGGCTAGGCCGGTTAGGCCCCATCTTCCCTCGGCCCGCGCAAGGCGAGACCTTCACTTTCATTGCGCCTTTAGGTTTAGTAGAGCCCAAT
>JARYHS010003292.1:37500-42500 GCA_031002005.1 Vandiemenella viatica
CAACTTTTGATGGTAAGATGTGCAGTGTGGTCTTCGACGTACGCAAAACGACGAGTGGCGAGGCATCCGTCTACCCTACATTTGTGTGCACAGGATCTAGTGACGAGACCCTTACGTGGGGTTGGAGGCGATACACTAGTGACATTGCACGTATTTAGTCGCTATTTTCATTTGGAAAGATATTCAATAAATACTAAGAAGAAAACAGAGAATGAAAGGTAGAGATCATAGATTCACACCTGGTGGAAACCACGACGAATATGTTCACAGTATATAAATATGAAAGTAGAGAGAGTTGGTTTACATTTGAGGATGTTCACAATGTCGGTTTAATAAGTTTCAAATATTCTTACAAGTTGCCGAGCAACGACGAACAACGTTGCTAGGTAACGGGAGTCAGTTTGCGGTTGAACCGTTCGGAGGTGAGCCATTAGCCTGGAGAGGGAGAAAGGAGAAAAACAGAAAACAAAAAAAACCATAAAAACACAACCAAAGAATTGAATCAGATCAATTAGAAGATTGTCGGAGCAAACATTTTCAATGAGGCAGTTTTCAGCGACGTGATCTGTGCCTAGGATTTTCTTTAGCAGGAGGTATGTACCAGTTGTTGTAATCAGTGTTTACGTTTTTTTGTCTTGTTTTTTTGCCACTCGAGAGAATTAGACGATTAGCAGTTGTTAGGAGAGGTGAAGTTGCAGTTTACGGACCAGGCACGATGTGCCTTGTAAGCAACCAGAGACATTCCGAAATAGCGAAAACTTATTATCGTAGTTAATTTTGTTTAACAAACAAAGCGAGCGATTAAATAAATGTTTGTTTTTATTATCTCGTAAACATAGAATATACTCTTTATCCACTATTGCGACGACTAAGAAGTTATTAAGGTGTCGAAAGAAGAAATAAAGAAATTTGTTCAAAACATACCGCAAACTGATTGCGTGCAATTAAATTCATACATACCGCACCGAAACGCTGATACTACTACCCGGCGGGGATTTCAGAAAGAATTATCCTTCGTAACGAAAGTAATACTTTGACGAAATACCCTATCAAATGGAAATTAGTGATTTCCAACGCTGTCCCTTTTTTTTTTTTTTTTTTTTTTTTTTTTTGTTTTCTTTATCCTTCGTCTCTGTCTATTTCTTTAATTTACATTCACATACTGCGCTTGGTATTGACAATAAGTATTACTGTTTACGATATAATGAAAACATATGTCTCCGTTTGGTGAAAAGGCAGTACACTGTGGCGATAAAAGTGTGTGGTGAGTAAATTGCAACTTTAACGAAGGGAGCTATTAAAGGAAATAAGATGAAGCAGATTAATCTCCTAGTGTCGAAAGACATTTGCAATGCGTGATAAGTAGCGCTTGGTGGTTTGCAGCGGCATTCCATGGAAGCACCGTGTTCCGGCATGCGCCGCAAGATGGAGATACTGGCGGAAGTCGTACGAGGTACATGCCGGTACGGAATACGACGGCACGTACGATCTTCAAAGTGGCATAACTGCCGAACGGAGTGAGCTGCATGGCTGAAATTTGCTCCACAAATGCATTGCGTTGGGCCAAAGCCGATTTTGCCATTTGGAGCGTTGTTCAACAATTTTTTGCCGCCCTCCCGCCGGAATAAAGAGGGCCAAAAAATTTTTTTTTCGAGCTAGAGCATCGTACTTAGTCTCATTGTGTAGGCCTCGTCGAGTAGAGTAAGAGGGTATTTTTTGTAAATTTTTAAAATGAACAGGGAAGGCGTGAGAGGCGCTCAAATATGTGAATGTTTTCGAGGGCGCATCAAGAGCAGTGCCGGAGGAAGTGAACGCAAGTCAACAGCGGAAGACAAAGAAGGGAAAGGTGAAGGGTTCTTATTAAAAACCACTAGCACTATGAGAACAATAAGCGATATTTGTGATTCAATATAAGATTAAAATTTGCAATAGCAGCTGTAACTGTTATTACTGCAAGCAAGACCAAATGCAATATTATACAATTATTTAGACAGTAAGTCAAAGTGTAACGGTACTGTATGCCAAATTCCTTGCATGTAGATATTTTGTACAAACACTGTGTAAATCAACAATGTAACAATTAATACTTAGGGCCCAATTTAGTCAGTAAGAGGGTAAATAAACAAAAACTAAAAAGGTGAAGGGCCGATTAGACAGCAGCAGGATGCAGCCTCGACTCGTTGTAAGAATTATTGCAGTATATGTGGAATGCTTGTGACACACACCAAAAAACAACAACAAAATATTCAGAACATAATAGTATCATTCTTACCTCGGGAACGGCTGCCGTAGAAATTTCAGTTAATGTGCGCTGATGTTATTTAGGTGTACTTTCGATTTCCAGCTTGGAAGTCCCGTTAACAAACAGTTTTCAACACCTGGGAGCAAAAACAGAAACAATTTCAATCATATTAATAATAGATTAAGTTAATGTACGTGACACCCTTGGAAAATTAGAAGGTTACACGCACAAAAATTTCTAACACCTCGCCATTTTGAGACACCAGTGTTTCTTCTATGGTTGGCGTAGGGAGACGTTAGCTTGAACTACAATACATATTTATGTAGTGAAAGACTCATTTGAAGAGAAATAAAAATAACATCGTGTTATTAGGAATTAATAATAATGACAATCATAGGAGCTGATTATTTCAAAGTACTATTTATGCATGAGTTTTATTTCAACGACGCCAGGTGTTATATCGTTAGGCGATAATTATATATATTCAATGTATAACAATTATGGAGCGTTCGGGCAGGGGAGAAAATTTTGTGTGTTTCATTAGTGGTGAGGACAAAAGTTATGAAGATTTACATTTGATTATATGAACTAAGCTGCGGCGTCCTGTTGTTCGGATTCAACGTAAACATGTGCATAGCACGCGTCCTGTTTTGAAACTGTCTATATATTTAATGGAATGTAACAATAGTAAATGAACCAGTCATGTTATTAGATGTAATTAGGGCTACAGCGCAATCAATGGGACTCATCAAGGAATTGTCGTTTTGGTCTGAAAACTGTTACACACGTTCCTTGGGTGATATTATTTAATATATGTTGCTCTTAGAGCTGTAAAACTTATACATACCTTAGAAACTTAAGTGAAAAAGTGACTTTACGTTATACGACGTGTGACTGGGAGATATACTATATCGACGTATAACAATCATGCAGATGTTCTTGGAACGATATTATTTGAGAATATGTTGCTGTCACAGCCATTAAAAATGTATTCATGGACAAATTTGCACAATTTTCAATCGTAAACAAACGATAGACGCCATAATTACGTACACACATGCCAGAGACAATACTAGCACATGGCATTTATGAAAGTAGGTTGCGGTAATATTAACGTAAGTGGCAGTATTCGTGTTTTAACATCGGGTTGAAGGAATTTAATATTTACAAATGTTTTCAATCTCAGGTTGAAATGCAGAATGTACCAGAATGGCACATAGTCTTTGTTTCTAAAACAAAACTCTGTTGAAAACTTTGTTAAAGATTTAATTTTTCTTTATTTTCAAGCAGCATTTTGGATATGTTGAAAGACAGGCTGATCCAGAAATTGAAATTAATTTAAAAAATTGAGCTACCGTGATTTTGACCAGAATTATTAGCGCCGCCTGAACAGAGGTTGGGTGGTGTGCGACTTTCCCCACCCACGAAAAACTGTTACTGACCTTTTGAAATTTGGATTAACTGCTTCCTTATAGTGTCCTCTTCACGTTGTACACTCTCCTTTTGCAGAAAAGTCGCCACGAATTAAATTAAAAATGCCTAAATATGACACTGCAGCGCTGCTATTAGTTGCCGCCGGCGCTGCGAAATCAATGATAATCTCTTGAAATGTTGGTTTAATTCTTTGTTGTAATATTTTCTTGCCGTTTTAGCTTCACTCCGTTGCAAAACGTCGCATAAAATTAACAGATAGAAATTTTTTATTCGAAATGCAGTACTACAAGGCTCACCATCTTGGAATCGATATAACCAGTCAGAGATAATCGATTGCTTCCGTAGTAAAGAAATGCATAGTTTGTCTCTGGTTTGCCACATGGCCTGCCAATTTATGTTGATATTATCCCTGTACCGATAATTTTTGTGTCATTTTTATAGTGATGCTAACATTTCGCGGTTGCGGAGCATCCCATATTTCGGCATTTTTAATTTAATTCGTGGTGACTTTTCCAGAAAAGGAGAGTGCTAAACGTGAAGAGGACACTACAAGGAGGCAGTTAATCCAAATTTCAACAGGTCAGTAACGGTATTTCGCTGGTGGAGAAAGTCCCACCCCACCCCAGAGGTGAAGCAGGAACATTATACATCGCCGTATGCCTTTTCCCAGCCGCGCGTGGCTTAACGGTACGGCACTTTTCAGAGTCAATTTTCTGAGAATTGATATATTTTACAGCTCCAAGAGCAACATATCCTACATAATATCACCCAACTAACGTGTACAACAGTTTTCAGGACAAAACTAGTATTCCTTGACGGGTCCCAGTGTCTGGGCTATTACCGTAATTAGTTTATCAGGAACTTGTGTAAGGATTTTGAAGATGTGTTGCATACTGAACATAAATACAGTTTTACGGTGCCGAATGAAGAGTAGATGCAATAACTGCATGAAATTTTATGGTGTTTAGGGTACGCCACTGCATGTGTTGTTTCACTAAGTTTATTGCTTGTGGAGTGATTGTAACATTTGAATTGTGTCCAACGCTGTGACAGATACACATGTGAGTAACGGCTATCTCATATAATTGTGGGAGTGTTGAAGTTAGCATTCTTATAGTCAATCATTTTGCTAATTGAAAATAGCATGTTTTTAATGTTCCCTACTTGGGATGTACAAATGAAATATGCCCTAGTAGATAAGAAGCTACATTGCAATAGCTACACATTATTACGTAATTCGTAAAATTCGGATCCGTGTTTTAAATATCATCGCGTCTGCAGCGGAGTCTGAGATTTGGCGAAGTTACAGTTTCTATTGAGAAGA
>JARYHS010003292.1:52500-57181 GCA_031002005.1 Vandiemenella viatica
GACGAAATTGGCACCAGTACGTGCTGTGAGGAACGGAATAGAAGGATACGGTTGATTGGAAAGGAAACGTATAGATGGCAATTATCGAGGAGCGTGGCTTGGCGCCGGTTGTACTCGCCAGGCGACAGTCGAGTCGTATAATTGCGCGTGTATCATGACGTTGCCAACTACTAACGCTATTTACACGGCCCTAGTGACTGGTGCCGGTGCAGGGCCCCAGGGCAATTAGTAAGGTGAAGAAAAGTCGTTGACAACTTTTGATGGTAAGATGTGCAGTGTGGTCTTCGACGTACGCAAAACGACGAGTGGCGAGGCATCCGTCTACCCTACATTTGTGTGCACAGGATCTAGTGACGAGACCCTTACGTGGGGTTGGAGGCGATACACTAGTGACATTGCACGTATTTAGTCGCTATTTTCATTTGGAAAGATATTCAATAAATACTAAGAAGAAAACAGAGAATGAAAGGTAGAGATCATAGATTCACACCTGGTGGAAACCACGACGAATATGTTCACAGTATATAAATATGAAAGTAGAGAGAGTTGGTTTACATTTGAGGATGTTCACAATGTCGGTTTAATAAGTTTCAAATATTCTTACAAGTTGCCGAGCAACGACGAACAACGTTGCTAGGTAACGGGAGTCAGTTTGCGGTTGAACCGTTCGGAGGTGAGCCATTAGCCTGGAGAGGGAGAAAGGAGAAAAACAGAAAACAAAAAAAACCATAAAAACACAACCAAAGAATTGAATCAGATCAATTAGAAGATTGTCGGAGCAAACATTTTCAATGAGGCAGTTTTCAGCGACGTGATCTGTGCCTAGGATTTTCTTTAGCAGGAGGTATGTACCAGTTGTTGTAATCAGTGTTTACGTTTTTTTGTCTTGTTTTTTTGCCACTCGAGAGAATTAGACGATTAGCAGTTGTTAGGAGAGGTGAAGTTGCAGTTTACGGACCAGGCACGATGTGCCTTGTAAGCAACCAGAGACATTCCGAAATAGCGAAAACTTATTATCGTAGTTAATTTTGTTTAACAAACAAAGCGAGCGATTAAATAAATGTTTGTTTTTATTATCTCGTAAACATAGAATATACTCTTTATCCACTATTGCGACGACTAAGAAGTTATTAAGGTGTCGAAAGAAGAAATAAAGAAATTTGTTCAAAACATACCGCAAACTGATTGCGTGCAATTAAATTCATACATACCGCACCGAAACGCTGATACTACTACCCGGCGGGGATTTCAGAAAGAATTATCCTTCGTAACGAAAGTAATACTTTGACGAAATACCCTATCAAATGGAAATTAGTGATTTCCAACGCTGTCCCTTTTTTTTTTTTTTTTTTTTTTTTTTTTTGTTTTCTTTATCCTTCGTCTCTGTCTATTTCTTTAATTTACATTCACATACTGCGCTTGGTATTGACAATAAGTATTACTGTTTACGATATAATGAAAACATATGTCTCCGTTTGGTGAAAAGGCAGTACACTGTGGCGATAAAAGTGTGTGGTGAGTAAATTGCAACTTTAACGAAGGGAGCTATTAAAGGAAATAAGATGAAGCAGATTAATCTCCTAGTGTCGAAAGACATTTGCAATGCGTGATAAGTAGCGCTTGGTGGTTTGCAGCGGCATTCCATGGAAGCACCGTGTTCCGGCATGCGCCGCAAGATGGAGATACTGGCGGAAGTCGTACGAGGTACATGCCGGTACGGAATACGACGGCACGTACGATCTTCAAAGTGGCATAACTGCCGAACGGAGTGAGCTGCATGGCTGAAATTTGCTCCACAAATGCATTGCGTTGGGCCAAAGCCGATTTTGCCATTTGGAGCGTTGTTCAACAATTTTTTGCCGCCCTCCCGCCGGAATAAAGAGGGCCAAAAAATTTTTTTTTCGAGCTAGAGCATCGTACTTAGTCTCATTGTGTAGGCCTCGTCGAGTAGAGTAAGAGGGTATTTTTTGTAAATTTTTAAAATGAACAGGGAAGGCGTGAGAGGCGCTCAAATATGTGAATGTTTTCGAGGGCGCATCAAGAGCAGTGCCGGAGGAAGTGAACGCAAGTCAACAGCGGAAGACAAAGAAGGGAAAGGTGAAGGGTTCTTATTAAAAACCACTAGCACTATGAGAACAATAAGCGATATTTGTGATTCAATATAAGATTAAAATTTGCAATAGCAGCTGTAACTGTTATTACTGCAAGCAAGACCAAATGCAATATTATACAATTATTTAGACAGTAAGTCAAAGTGTAACGGTACTGTATGCCAAATTCCTTGCATGTAGATATTTTGTACAAACACTGTGTAAATCAACAATGTAACAATTAATACTTAGGGCCCAATTTAGTCAGTAAGAGGGTAAATAAACAAAAACTAAAAAGGTGAAGGGCCGATTAGACAGCAGCAGGATGCAGCCTCGACTCGTTGTAAGAATTATTGCAGTATATGTGGAATGCTTGTGACACACACCAAAAAACAACAACAAAATATTCAGAACATAATAGTATCATTCTTACCTCGGGAACGGCTGCCGTAGAAATTTCAGTTAATGTGCGCTGATGTTATTTAGGTGTACTTTCGATTTCCAGCTTGGAAGTCCCGTTAACAAACAGTTTTCAACACCTGGGAGCAAAAACAGAAACAATTTCAATCATATTAATAATAGATTAAGTTAATGTACGTGACACCCTTGGAAAATTAGAAGGTTACACGCACAAAAATTTCTAACACCTCGCCATTTTGAGACACCAGTGTTTCTTCTATGGTTGGCGTAGGGAGACGTTAGCTTGAACTACAATACATATTTATGTAGTGAAAGACTCATTTGAAGAGAAATAAAAATAACATCGTGTTATTAGGAATTAATAATAATGACAATCATAGGAGCTGATTATTTCAAAGTACTATTTATGCATGAGTTTTATTTCAACGACGCCAGGTGTTATATCGTTAGGCGATAATTATATATATTCAATGTATAACAATTATGGAGCGTTCGGGCAGGGGAGAAAATTTTGTGTGTTTCATTAGTGGTGAGGACAAAAGTTATGAAGATTTACATTTGATTATATGAACTAAGCTGCGGCGTCCTGTTGTTCGGATTCAACGTAAACATGTGCATAGCACGCGTCCTGTTTTGAAACTGTCTATATATTTAATGGAATGTAACAATAGTAAATGAACCAGTCATGTTATTAGATGTAATTAGGGCTACAGCGCAATCAATGGGACTCATCAAGGAATTGTCGTTTTGGTCTGAAAACTGTTACACACGTTCCTTGGGTGATATTATTTAATATATGTTGCTCTTAGAGCTGTAAAACTTATACATACCTTAGAAACTTAAGTGAAAAAGTGACTTTACGTTATACGACGTGTGACTGGGAGATATACTATATCGACGTATAACAATCATGCAGATGTTCTTGGAACGATATTATTTGAGAATATGTTGCTGTCACAGCCATTAAAAATGTATTCATGGACAAATTTGCACAATTTTCAATCGTAAACAAACGATAGACGCCATAATTACGTACACACATGCCAGAGACAATACTAGCACATGGCATTTATGAAAGTAGGTTGCGGTAATATTAACGTAAGTGGCAGTATTCGTGTTTTAACATCGGGTTGAAGGAATTTAATATTTACAAATGTTTTCAATCTCAGGTTGAAATGCAGAATGTACCAGAATGGCACATAGTCTTTGTTTCTAAAACAAAACTCTGTTGAAAACTTTGTTAAAGATTTAATTTTTCTTTATTTTCAAGCAGCATTTTGGATATGTTGAAAGACAGGCTGATCCAGAAATTGAAATTAATTTAAAAAATTGAGCTACCGTGATTTTGACCAGAATTATTAGCGCCGCCTGAACAGAGGTTGGGTGGTGTGCGACTTTCCCCACCCACGAAAAACTGTTACTGACCTTTTGAAATTTGGATTAACTGCTTCCTTATAGTGTCCTCTTCACGTTGTACACTCTCCTTTTGCAGAAAAGTCGCCACGAATTAAATTAAAAATGCCTAAATATGACACTGCAGCGCTGCTATTAGTTGCCGCCGGCGCTGCGAAATCAATGATAATCTCTTGAAATGTTGGTTTAATTCTTTGTTGTAATATTTTCTTGCCGTTTTAGCTTCACTCCGTTGCAAAACGTCGCATAAAATTAACAGATAGAAATTTTTTATTCGAAATGCAGTACTACAAGGCTCACCATCTTGGAATCGATATAACCAGTCAGAGATAATCGATTGCTTCCGTAGTAAAGAAATGCATAGTTTGTCTCTGGTTTGCCACATGGCCTGCCAATTTATGTTGATATTATCCCTGTACCGATAATTTTTGTGTCATTTTTATAGTGATGCTAACATTTCGCGGTTGCGGAGCATCCCATATTTCGGCATTTTTAATTTAATTCGTGGTGACTTTTCCAGAAAAGGAGAGTGCTAAACGTGAAGAGGACACTACAAGGAGGCAGTTAATCCAAATTTCAACAGGTCAGTAACGGTATTTCGCTGGTGGAGAAAGTCCCACCCCACCCCAGAGGTGAAGCAGGAACATTATACATCGCCGTATGCCTTTTCCCAGCCGCGCGTGGCTTAACGGTACGGCACTTTTCAGAGTCAATTTTCTGAGAATTGATATATTTTACAGCTCCAAGAGCAACATATC
>JARYHS010003293.1:0-22637 GCA_031002005.1 Vandiemenella viatica
ACGTCACTTCTCCTCCATATATTTCCTTCCTCCATGACTAGTACACGGTATTGAATAAAAGTTATCTTCTTTACTCCATAATCTTACAAATATTAATGTACCACATATGCAAGTTTTTGTTGCTTTTAAGGAACAGGATAGGTGTGTAAAGTAAATGTTAAGTCACAAATTTGTTTAATCATTTTTATTTAAAAAAAATACTTATTTCAATCCTAAATAACAAAAAAAAAAAAAAAAAAAAAAAAAAAAAAAAACTAATTCTGAGACCAATATAATGATGTCACTATACTAAAATTATTACTACAAAGGAAAAACCACAAAAATCTCTACTTTATGCTCCTCAAAAATATAATTTATTGCAGTGGGGAAAAATTATGATCAATAAAGACGAACTGAAAAATGTCAATAATATGCTTAAGGACCTAGGATATTTACATATTGAAAAGGAAATTATTAGAGATGTAATGACTTTTGTATATAGATTGGAAAGTAGTTTATTACCAAGATATATGACTAGATTAGTACAAAAGAATAATGATGTACATAATTATAAGACAAGGCAGGCCAAATCATTTCCATTCGACTTATAATAAAAGTAGTAAAGCACAGAAAACAGTGTTGCACAAAGGTTTAAAAATATTTAACAAATTACCTGATGAAATAAAAAGGACCAAAAACTGTTGCCAAGTTTTAGAGAAAAGCTGGGTAAATGGTTAAAGGAAAGAGATTGTGATATTTTCTCATGAAGGAGTTCATTTGAAAATAACATTCTGTTTATATTTGTTTTTTTCTGTTTTATGTTTAATATGATGTATGAATTGTAATTGGTTTGTATATATATTAGCCGTAGGCTATTTGAAAAATAATAAATAAATACTGTAAAACATATTTTCCCCAAAAATATAGCATTTAAAAAACTTGTCAGAATGCAGATTGATTTTAAATTAGGGAATTCTCTACAACATCAAATATTTTAGGACAAAGGTTTGTTAGAGCACAACAAGCACGAGCAATAAGATCTATGGGAGATAAAGTATCCCCAACATGGGGTTTCAAAAAACTCTACTGGAAGAGGTCCTTGCAATATCCTATATTTTCGTCTTAAAAGACCAATAATTTGTTCCACGCGAATTCTCACATTACCTAGGGACCTGGTTTCTGAGACATCTTTAGAAGACAGCTGTGTTTTACCTTTAGTAAATGCTGGAATATGCAACCTAGCACGATACATTCCAACATCTTCTGCAATATCAAATCCTCTATCTGCAAGAACGACATCACCAGGCAACAATTTCTCAAGAATACCACTTTTATTAGTAATTAATTGGTCACTAGCACGCCCTACCAATGCATTAGAAATAAAGGAAATACAGCCTTGAGGGGTAATGCCAATAAGAAATTTAACAGTGTTGTGATGCTTATAATTTGACAAGGTTCCTGCTCCAGCTATTAATGATGTTGAACGATTAACAAAGATTTCAAAACAGTCAAGGATAACAAATACACTGTCACCAAAAGATTCTTTAAAACAAAGAGACATTGTCTTATATAAGGTTTCTCTTTCAGGCCATACAATACACTTATCCAAGCGAGCAGCCACAACGCTAATCCACTTGTCACAAATTGCACTTACAGTTGGTTGTGTGACACCAAACCGATAAGCTAGGTCTTGCTCTAAAAGATGTAATCTTAGCCTCATTAATATCATAATAAACTCTGAAAATTTTGATAAAGCATTTCTATGAGATGACTCTACTTTAATAGAAACAAGATTAAAAACATGCATAAGCATTGTAAAGGTTGGAAGCCCTGTATAAAACTGAACTTTCTTATCATTAGCTGCTAACACTTCCTCAGTTACTCCAAAATAACTTAGACGTGCCTTCACAGTAGCCAATTCTGCCTTAAGTGCAACATTATCTTCTACGACCCTTTTGTAATTTTGATTTAGTTGAATATAGTCGTCATTAGATAAATCAGTCTGGCAACTGACACCTGGAGAGATGTCATTTTGAGCAGTATCACTTCTAGCTTCTACAACACACTGTCCTGCATTAACGCCTGCAGTAGAAGCATCACTAGCACTCACATCATGAAGGTCATCAGCCTTAATCCTCATCCTTTTAGGTGCTTGAACAAATTCTTGTGTCCTACTTAACAATCTTGCTTTCGCCCGTTCGTAACGTTGATTGTTCCTGATCGCGGCCTCCGGTGTCATTGTCTGTGATGCATATCCGAGGTTGACACTGGGTGCCCAATCAACGTGTGTTTCATCCATCAGTTTTGATGGTTTCCCTGAAAACAATAAAAATGAAACGTTAATAATTTGTAACGGCAAAAACACTTTAAAATTAATATAAATATAAAAAGGAATGTAGGGTTACAAATTAGCCCACTGTTAAACAGATTATCTGCAAAAACAAACAGAATTTAACTTACCATGAACACAGTGAAGAGAGCACACACGTTTGTCCTTTGTGATATTTTCGTCAGTAACATTGTATCTGTTTATTAGAGAAATCCATCGTCTTCGACGACGTTCGCTCAGCTCCCGAGTTCGATCACATTGGTTCGTAATTACAGTAGGTATTACATATAAACCTACTTTACTACGACCAGACTTTGATGTACATCCAAACATCACACACGCAGGCATGTTGACTTTACGTTAATTAATCCGTTGCAGAGATAAACTAACTTTAAACGCTTGTAGAAACACAATGTGGTCTTATGGACGTTCGGACAGGCAGTGCACAATTATGGCCGCCTTCTATAAACCTGGCAGGATGTGACGTCACTCTTATACCACGGATACTATTTTCATTCCTCCGAAAAGTTTCATGTATATCAAGCTTCGATAATTTGGTTAAGAAATTTCATTACTACATTACTGAACAACCCTAGATTATGTTAAAAACTCACGTTTGATTCAATTGCGAAGTTAATGGATATACTTGTGGCTCGAAACGCCAGATCCTTTAACTCTGCAGAAAAATAACAAAAGTGAATCCGGAATAATATTATTGTAAACAGAAGGCTAATGCTGAAGGCCAGAGATATTGTCCAGAGATCGTGCTTAAAGAAAATCTCTGTTGTTTTTACGGCTATCTATGTCGTTTAAAAATTGATATCCCGAATTAAAGGAAAGAATACTTCAAGCTATGGCTTTTAAAAATTGAATATATCGAATTAAAAGAAAGAATATTAAAGTTTTGTTTAGTGTGCAAAACAGTTATTACTATAAGTTATTTTATTGCTTTAATTAAAGGCTATGGTCAGATACATTGTGTTGTTTGTTTAGTGCGGAGTATGTGGCATCAAGTGATTCCTTCTGTGGAATTTCTCTCTATAAGTTCAGAATTTCATTTAATGCTCCTACATTATTTAACGTTAAAACATAAGACATGCCAGACAAGTGAATTAAGATTCTAAGCTTTAAAACGGTGAAAACTCCATCGAAATCTGCACCGTAGTTTCCGAGTTTTTATACGACCAATATGTCCGGTTTTCGTTTTATAGATATAGATAGATAACAATTCAAACCTCAGAAAGATTAATATAGGATAGCAGTGGTTTGACTGAGAAACAACAGCGAATATGGAACATATTATGTATGAAAGGTACTATGGCGTACACAATGCTCATATCACGTATACGTCAAATTCACATAATTTTAATATTTTTTTTTTTTTTTTTCAACAAACAAATGTGGAAATCGTAACTAAAAGACCTAGATTACCATCTTCATCGCTTTTGTCCTTTAGCAATATTATTTTCTATAGATAAAATTGCAATATCTGACAGTATATCTAGAGTCTTCGTTTAATGTAAATAAGTTTCGATAAGTTTTAATTTACGCAAACTTTGTTCTCCTTTAGCGACAGTTATAAGTATGGTTAGCAAAATGTGAAGTGCTGTCCACACATTCGGAAATATATCCTGCCATCCATTTTGTTTCATTAGTTGAACTTACATTAGTTCTGCTGATTCAAGCCCCATCAACCAACAGTTTCAGTTAGAAAGTTTCTAACCAACTCACAATCAGACAGTGGCGTAGCTAGCGCGGGTGACACCCGGGGCGGATATCGATGGTGTCACCCCTTGAAAACTTAAATCCAAAATTGAGTATATTATATCATCTTTTAGGTGTAAAATATGATATTAATAAAACATAATTAAATAAAAATTTATTGTTATTTAAAAATAATAGTTAGTAAAATTGTAAGATTAACAACATTCAAAAGATATACAAATAAAATAAAAACAATTGCTTTCACAATCCCCTCTTTCTAGCTTTAACAACTGCAAACCCGTAAATCACATTTTCGAAATTAAAAATTTGATTTACTTCATGTTCAATAATCATTATGGCAAGATTTTAGCCACGTGTTGATCACTGGTGATCGAAAATGGTTTTAGATTAATTTTAACTCCTCTGAAGACCGGTCCTCACTTGCCTGATACTGTTCCGCACCGTCACCGCACCGACACGTTTCTTACAACTGGCGCTCACTCGGTCGAAGTTTGTCCAAAGGACACGGCATGTCGTCCGACACTCGGCCATCATTGGATTGGTTTATGTTTTGACGGTGTGGACCAGTGTCGGTCTGCTGGATGTGGAGAACGCATAGAGAGAGTTCGGAAATTTCCCTTCCCCTACGACCAAATGTTATTTTCATGTTATTGTTGGTCTTTTTTCATCCATGTTCATAAGATGTTCTTAACATGTAGGAATTGTTCTAGCATCTTCGCATTAATAAATCAAAACATTGCCAGAGTTGAAGATCAATTTTAAGACCCACAAAAATTGCAGCCGAGATCTGCATTTGTAACGGGGACCTTCCACATCCTAATCGCACGCCGTAACCATACGCCAGACTAATCTAGAAGTACTGAAAAATATGTATTCAAACACATAAAAGTTGATTCGTGTTTTTTGATAGCAAAAATAGATGGTATAGAAAAAAGTATATTCATTGTATCATGTTTGAAAACTTATTTTTCATTACACCTACATTCGGACTGGTGCCTCAAATGACTGGGAAAAAAAAAAAAAAAAAAAAAAAAAAAAAAAAAAAAAAAAAAAAAAAACTGAATGAATCGAAAAAAATCTCAAGCAAAACAAACACGTCAAGTGCGAAGTGATTGACATTTCATTGCGATTGCGTTGAAATATGCGAGAATCTTTCATTCCGGTACTGATTTGTTAATACTTCGCTGCAGGGGCGGATTAAGACAGCACGGGGCCCCTAGCAAATGTGAAGAAGAGGCCCTTGATTTTTGCCGTCCTGGACAAAAAAGGTCGCCCATCTAGCCTAGGTGCGGGGCCCCCCAAGGAGGCGCGAGGCCCCCTAGAAGGCACGAGGACCGTGGCATTTGCTACCTCCCGCTACGTGGTTAATCCGGTACTGCTGCGCTGGGATACTATTTTTATACATAAAAGATCAACCAGATAGGTGATTACATGAGTCAGATAAAAAAGTATTTTAATGTACTTTCGTACCAAAACTGTGCAAAATAAAGTAAAGGTGTCAAACCAACCTGTAATCCCCAACACTGATTCCCTGTAACAATCACTTGAAAACGTTAAAGGAGACTAAAGACCGGGTAGGAACATGGGCGAGCTATGGAAAACTGTGGACGCGAGGGGGCGACTGTCGTTGCGGTGACGGTACAGACAGTATCGGCAAAATAGAGCTCGACCTTTACACGTAGCAACTGATACACATACTGGCGCAAATTAAAATCCCAACACCCGTACGATGTTGTGATAAATGAATGAAATTTGGCCCCAAGTATGCCCACATGAAGAGTATTAAATGATTTAAAATTGAAAGTTTTACATGTAATAATATGAGAATTACGGTGCTATCTATTATGTAAATTGCTATTTTTTTATATTCTTTTAACGTACTAGTGGCGTACAGTGTGGTGTAACATGACACTTTGTTGTCCACGAGTTCTTGTTGGCTAAGTATGCCCAGGCGAAGAGTGACAACTCTATACACTCAAATGTCTGTGAGAGAGGTCGGAGAATTGACGTGTTTTAAAAAGGTGCATCATATCGTGAAATCTCCAAAAGGATTGGCCGTAGTGCATTGTCAGTATACAGACTTGTTACACAGTGATGAAAGAAAGCTCTAATACTCCAGGTCTAAACTGATGGATCACAGCACGTGAAGACCGCCAAATGGTGTGGGTGGCTGCTGCTTGCAAATGGTTGACTGCAGGCCAGATCCAAACAGCGGTTACAGAGAGATTCACTCCCCTCCCCGGACAATTGAAAACCAATCGCTTGAAGCTGGATTACGCTCTCTGAACCCTATGCAATTTGTCCCATTTATCTGATTTCATTGCCAGCATCATCTAACCTGGCGTAATGCAAAACATAAAAGGACATGTGAATGACGTACATTTGTGTTTAGAGACGAGTCTCGATTCTGTCTGTGGCAAAGTGATAATTCACGACATGTTCGGAGGCGTATTGGAAAACGGCTTACCTGCTGTGATTTCAGAACATCACACAAGTGCAGTCACCGGTGTCATTTTTTGGCGGCAATCAGTTTCGACAGCATGACTGAGTCGGCTGTTGTTGACGGCACAATGGCAGCCCACCACTATGTGGACAGGGTACTGCATCTTATTGTGATACCCTTCATGTTCACCATTCAAATCGCATCTTACAAGAAGATAATGCCCGTCCTCATATTGCGGCCATCGTTACACAAGCCTTGCAAGGAGTTTTGATCACAATTTGAACATCACAGTCCCCAGATTTGTCCCCAATAGAGCATGTCTGGGATACCAGGAGTATACACATTTGATCACATGGTGACCCAGCACAAACTGCGCAATAACTGGCTGCAAAAGACATGCAGATGTAAAGAGAAATACCCCAAGAAGACATTCGAAACACTTGTTGATTCAATGTCGGCAAGAATCCACGAATGCATTGGTGCTCAAGTTGGACGCATTTCTTACTGAAAACTGTATCTAAAGGTAATAACTTATCCTGATACATTTCCATTTGCTATCATTTCTTCTGGGTATAGCCCTGGATATATCTTAAAAGTTTCCTAAAATTCTACCATTCCTTTATGCATGGTGAGATTCTAATTTTTGCCAGTGCAACTATAGGGCGACCATAATATTTCGCTATAAATTTTTTTAAAAATCGAAAACTACCCAATCATTTGTTGTTGAAATGTTAACATAGGTTGTATTTAAATGACTTCGCAAGGGATATCGAGATGAAAGTTAACAGAAGTGGCTTGATCCAAGTAGAAGCAATTCCAGACCCAGATGGGGTTCCATCGGTGCAAACCCAGAATTCGGGTCCCACAAGTCGTGAGACCCTGGGAGAGACTGTATAGTCAGAGAAGCAACTCTACATTAAATTCCTTCATAAAAATAGAACAATAAATGCAATATAAAAACAACGATTTAAAAAAAAAAAATCCGGCTTAGGTAATATAAGAACATGCCTTTGCGATATCTGCCGTCTTTACATGAAGTACTTCACAAGTGAAGTATTTTACTATCCGCCTAAGATACACGTAGCTACAGACTTCTAAATATGACATTGTATGTACTGAAGACCGTCTTCAAGTGTTAATTTTACATTTCTAGCGCCGCTCTGTAGCATATAAATAAAAATGTTGTAAACGGCTTGAATATTCGCTCAGTTTGATCAGGAACAAAAGTTCGACATCCCTGTCGATCTAAGGAATACACCTGTATTCGACAGAGGGGTTACCCATAGCACAAATTTTCTTCTTCTCTAAATTTATTATGGAAAATTCATAGAGAATCATACACTTATTTATTTCATCGCGATCATATTTGCATATTCTCGATCAGAAGAAAGCATAGCAAACTTACATGAACCTAGAATTTAAGTGCTTACTAATGTTACGATTTCGCTAGCAAGATAAGCGGTTCCGACTTTTTTTTATTTATTTATTTAAATGGCTTTCGGCCTTATCAGCCACACAGCCAAGTTCTTTGCGTTTTATGACAATTCACATTTCATTACTTTACAGTTCTATTTACATAGTTTAACAATTTACATTTAATTTCCTTTACAGTTTTAAATATATATAATTTACATTACAGTTCTATACACAACAGTTACGGTTCCGACTGTTTTAAACACATGCTTTACAAAAACTGATTACCAACGACGGACGATATCATCAACGAACACTTGGACCCGTTCGGATTAATTTGAAACCTGACAGTATTGCTAGTTTGCACTAGCATAAATTCGAACATGTCGAATATAGGTGCACTGTCGATAATAGGCAGGTACGCAGAGTGTAAATCGGAAAACGCGAAATGTACTCAGTTTGTACATCACGAATCTGTCAGATAATAAATTCAAAAATTACTGAAAAAAACTTCAAAGCACTTGTAAATCTTAGCTTGAATGCTAATGGAACTCTAAATAAGCAAAACATTTTTGAAACCCAGACTACGCGTATTCTGACATACGCTTGGTTTTCATTTCCAAAGTAAAATCTAACATTTTTCTGAAAATATTTTCGAGGATTTACAATTAAACTGTCTAATTACTATGATTTTAGCAATTATATATAAACTTTAATTTTAAAACTTCCTCTTTTTATACAAGAAAACTTACATTATATCCACCGCCGCTTCTAACAAACCAAACAACAGTGACGGACGGCAAGCACAACAATGAACGATTTCTTATGATTGTTGGAGCCACAGAGCGATGTTCTCTTTGTTTAAGCGCACGGTATTGCCAACAATTATATTCTACTATAACGAATGAGCACAGCCGCCTGGATCACATTTGAATAAGCGCTAGATCAACCTAAAAACAAATATTCATAACAATAAAAGTAGACGTGTTCCGACACCAAAGGATAAAAGAAGTTTATTATTATTATTTTTTGTGTCACACTTATTTCGATTACTTTTTTCGAAATGTGGGTTCACTCTCAAACGGGTGACACCCGGGGCGGACCGCCCCCACCACCCCCCACCCCCTAGCTACGCCACTGCAATCAGATATGTCACATTTTTCTCCTTCAGTTAAACTTATTTCCAAATCTGCACAGGATGATTCCAATTCGGACTTTTCAGAATTTTTTTTATATTATTTATTATTAAATTTGGATAGTTGTGTAAACTGAGTGACCAACTCATTCTCAATTGTATCGATGATATGCTAAAACACGTTGATTGTAAACAATTTTCCTGGATCTATAGCTATCTCATCTACGAAATCATATTAAAAAAAAAATCTCTGCTTTCTTTCTGATCTGACTGGCTTAATAGTAGGATATGTCCCAGTCTGAAAAGCAATTTTTCTGGCAGTTATCACAACAGACGAATAACCAGGGTACTTTTTCTCAACTTCCGAGCTGTTTTCCCGCAATTGTGAAGTGTTTCATAAATCCTCTTTCAGTCTACATAGACTTGCTTACAATATTTACTTGAAACAATTGAATTATTCGTTTCCAAAATGGCGTCACGAACTGACGATTAGTGATAGCGAATTCCAGTGAGACTAGAAACTCTAATCTCCAAACGAGATTAGCAAATTTTTTGGCGATAATGTAAGTCCCATCACTTTGGTGATTGAGATAAAAGAACAAATATTCTTTAAACAAATTCTGACAAGGAAACTGATTTAATTGATGTTTTGGCGGCACCTGCTATCACCAAATTTAGTGACATGTAAGCACCTTAGAATTTAGGTAAATTCTATTTTTCTTGGCCGTTAGAGTAAGTCTTCCAGTAAACATAAAATTTTTCATTTAGCAACTACAGGATATGGGAGACACGTATCAGGCAGAAGCCGATACTGCAAGCTAACTCAGAACATACACCGATTTAAAAACAATAAAGTCACTCAGCCCATAATACAAGCCCTAAATAAACAGTTAATAATAGTAAATAACCTTTAAACTAACCTGAACCAGTGTTATCCATAGTTACCCAATTTGTAAACAGTCGATTTTGATTATGTGATAATTTCACTAATTCTCAACACTTTTCGATGCAGTAAAGTATTTTTATAATAACAGCAAGCCGAAAGGAATGTAAATTCACTAAAATTAGTAGTTTCAGGTCGTGTAAATAGAGTAAACATAATTTTAAACACTTCATTGGTCACACTTGCAGTTTCAAGACTAAATAACAACACGTTTTCGATATTTTCCCGAGTTGAAAAGTAAATTTCCTGAATGAGTAAAGAACACGGTATTACATTTTAAAGTTTTAAAGCATTCCATGCAGTAGAACGAATATTAAACCAATTTTCAAGTTATTACGTCGTAAACAAAAACGTGGTATTTTTTTTCGAAATTTAACTGTGATTAAACAAGACCACTTCCGTAAACAAAACAACTTTTAAAACACGTAACAAAATTAAAAGAAAATTCAGAGAATAATACCTTTTCGATAGAAGCAGCATTTTAATAATTATTAACCAGAAACCAATTTTTTCCAACGTGTCTTCTAAGCAGTTTCAACCTCGATTTTTGTAAGATAAATAACTTTGATAATACACCCACCGATAATAATAAAAGGTACATTTTTGATATCAGGAGCAAGCACAGAACACAATGATGTAAGTCTAAACATGATAATTTGTAACCCAGCAGGAATTTCTAAATTGCACAAATCAAGTAATAACCCTGGGATTTACCAACCGTTTTTAGCAAGTCAATTGCCATTACGCCCGCACACTTTAATTATTTACAATAAAACGAGTTAATTTAGAATTATGGTCATCATAAACTCAACAAACCTACAAGGGCCCAGGCTACCACACTGTTAAATTTTGAACACTGAGTATAATAAAATTTTATCAGACTATTTTTAGAAAGCTAAGTGACACAGGGAGCTTGCAGCTAAGGGTATGCATTGAGGCGCTGTGACCGTCTGGGCTGTCATGTATTTCCGAGTCTTGTCTTGTATCTTGGAGCCTTTGTTTCACGTCGCGGAGTAAAACCATGAGCTAGTGTGTTTTTAAGAAATCCGTTGGGAGGCGTTGGTGTCGGGCAACGAAAATGGTTTCTGGCGGATCTTGAACTAGCGACAACATGAGCGATTCGTAGCCATGTTGCATTTTCCCACTGGACAGTGGTGCAATCTGTGACTTTGAACTTTTAACTTTTCTAACTGGGTTTAGTCTAATAGTTCTTCCTCTTCATGACTTGTGATTTTTGGAGATGTTTCGTCCGATTTTGCCGTTCAACTGTAATAGCGATTTTCAAATGTGACTCTGGAATAAATCTAAAAATTTTCATCAAGTGAACTTTTACATACTTTAGTAGTTCATATCAACCTTTCCTTAGCTTTTGGTTTAAATAAGCTATGTGGTGACCGCTATGCTTTACAGTTGAATTATCCAGGCTGATACATAGTCATTGAATTTATTAATGGAAATTTAGCAGAACTTAAAGCAAGTCAGAAGTTAGTTAAGATAAACCGATACTTCCCCCCCCCCCCCCGGTATACTGGTTTTGTTCCTTACAGACAGCTACATGGAGAAAAAAATGTTGTAAGATATTTGTTCAGAACTCTGTTTGGACACCTTTGTTTCCTCCTGATTTATTGGATTCATTGTCATATCTTTGGCCTCGACATTCTTCCATATCCAAATCGATCTTTTGCAAAGTATGATCGATAAACAGGCCAGTGAGACCAGCTCCCAGGTCCCTAAGGGTCACTTACCAGGTTGTAAACAACGGAACACTCACGCACTTGGACTTCATTAGTGTCACAAAAGCAACGATAAAAATAATTGTTCGATGTGACTGACATCATGTTATTCGGCATGATGGAAAAGTATTTAGATAACTTATCAGTAAAAATTTTATTACTAACTTCATTCATTTTGAAAACATTTGCCAAAATAACAGATATTAGTCTCCTTATCGGCAATATAGCGGAGATGCTCCATCGTCTTTAAAAGAATTAACGCTTCTGTCAAATTGAGCATGTGTTCTGGTGAATTGAGCAAAATTTCGTGAGTTTTGAGACGCTCTTATAAGTAGTACCAGTCATCAAATCCTTATTTTTGCCAAATAAGAATTTTTGCTACTGAATAAGCAACAATATGAAAACTTCATCCGCAGATTTAGAGTGAAACAGTCATCTTTTAAAGTTTCTCGATTTGGCATTACTATTTGAAAAATGGCGTCCATGGTTTTTTCTTTAATTTTTTCATTGCTCGAATAATTATTTCATCTGTAGCTGCAGAGTCAATGAGTGACCATTTTGAAGTAACGTCATAATTTTTATTTTGAAAAGGCGGCGGTGGTGGTATATGGTGTTCCTCATTCTGTAATATTTTTAACTGCAGACGACGTTCCAGCCATAGCTAAATCTTCTCGTACATGCTGCTCTTTGTCATCATGAGCCTCGTCTGAAGGACTTCTATTACATAAATTTTCTTCTGTTGCGGGTGGATCTAGTTCTTGTGACGACGATTCAGATGACTTCTCAACTCTAAAAAATTTGCAAGCAATTTTGAAGCCTTCTCAGATTCGCCTTTTTCAGGTAGCACATGTCTTGTCTGTAAGAGGTAAATATTTACAATATCAACGGTAATTGCAATCACCGAAGGTCTAACGCGGTAGAAATAGTTAAGTAGGTTGAATCTAGCGCCATGCACATGCACCCGCATGCGAATGAACACCAAGACGACAGCCGAAAAGTCAGGGAGCAAGTGTTGGGACGAGTTGTGATTTTTCGATTCGAGTAAGTTGAGCTGTCTCGAGTCGCAACTCGAGTTGACTCGATTCTATGAGGACATACGACTACGCACTAAGCTGAAGCTCTTACGTGTATAACTCTTCTGGATAATTAGTGTGCTAAAACCATATGTGAACAGCAAGCTGGGTTATCATAGAATTTATTTATTGCGCAGACGATCTCGCTGCAATTTCGGCGCCCCCAATATGACGACGCCCGGTGCGGTTGCACCGCTCGCACCGCCCTAGGGCCGCCCCTGCTTGGGGATTAAGTTTCCGCCACGTAAAGTCCGTTTTGACTGGTGGGATAAGAGCTTATTGCTAAAGAAAACTTTACGGCGAACATTCCACTCAGATAAGTAGTCTAAAATCATATAGAAGCCTAGGCTGTGCAAATTATCACACCGAATGATTAACCAGAATAAAATAAAATCGGGAACAGTGGTTGGAAGCCTCGCCGTGACGTAAGCAGTCAGTGGTCCTGTTTGGCAGTCCAATCCAATGGAGGCTGTTTTCGTCAAGTGTTTGTACCATTACACACACACACGCTTGATATTAATTTTTTGTAATCTATTGCCTGCGATACAAAGTTTCCAAAATTATTCTAGAGCTAACGTAATTTTTCTGGCCAAACGTTTCATTAAAATGTTATCTGAAATCGACCTTTGCGCGGTTATTGTCACTACATGCTGGGCTGTATCTAGTTCCTTCTCTTTGCGCCTCCGTAGTGTCGTTTTGAGGGACTTCACCGCATTGCGACAGTCGGAACTGTGAAGAGTCCTGGACTTTATTACTACTAATTTTAGTTGCAATGGAGCTAACTATCCTGTGTAAATTCCTCTATTCATCTAATTAGATATTTTTACTACATCTTAAAATTTTCTTTTACAATTAGAGGCTTAAATTTCTCCCCCATTTACTTTATAGATTCACAAATTTTAATTTTTAAATTCGTTTAACTTTTTTGATAAATTATTCATCACTTGGTAATTTTGATCCAATCCCTGACACTTTTACCCACAAAATTACATTTTCCCACTCCATTATGCATGAAATCGAGTGCCAGCTTGTGATCATGGTTGTCCTTCCCCTTCCATGCACTATTCCTAATTCTAATATCCCTCTAAGCCCCATCACCAACATATTTCCTGTACTTTACCAGCACTCTCTTCACCCTCCAATGACTCCCAATCCAGCTTCTTTATCATATCAGTTATTGACTGTGCCCTGCGATACTTTGCATTATCAAATCTAGATGCTCTTCTTTGTACACCCTCCAACTATTTGATAACCAAAATGTGGGTCCCCTACCTACACCACCAAATTCAGCCAACAGTCTGACCAAAATTTGTAATCCAATTCCCTAACTTCTCTGGTACATCCTCTCATCACCCTCTCCAGTAGAAGAAGGATTCTGTAATCATTTCCTACCACCTGCCCAGTTGATTTTGCTATCAAACGTTATGCCAAGATATTTACACTTCAGGATTTCAACAAGCGCTTCCGATGTCATCAGATAATGACAAGTAACATTTAGTTTTTTTTTTATCTGAGTACCTAATAAGCTGACTCTTCTTGGTATTGATCTTCATTCCATGCTGACCTACCCATTTAGCTATTCTATCCAGGTCACCCTGCAGCTGTTCAGTCTTCACCTGTTTTGACCCTATTGTATTCCATTATGTCATCTGCAAAATACCTAAACTCTGACCATAATCCATCAACAGAATCAATCATTAGAATGATGAACAACAACGGTACAAATACACTACCCTGTGGCACTACCATATTTACTTTCATATCTTTTATTAATGTATTTTCTACTCTAACACTTTGTTTTCTGGCTTTTAAGAATTCCTCTACCCAGGATGTAACGTTTTGAAACCATTTTATGACTAACAATGTACACCATGACTGTACATTTTCTGGTATATGTATTATGGAATGTTTCACAACTGTCCACATCCCTCATTGTGTATATTAAATTTGGAATGAATGTATTGTGTTGTCACGTCATAGTGCGTAGCGATGCGTTGTGTTGGAGTTGTGGGCGACATATTCTGCGTTTCTTTGTTTATTTTCCTAATCATTTTCTCGTGTATACAATGTGCACTTTGTTTCCTTAAACAAGGAAAAATTGATTGCTTTAGGGGTGATCATTTTGTTCCATATTGTTAATTTATCATCTGCATTTGGAGAAAATGATACAGAACATTCAACTATGTGACATTTTTCTGTAATCATATATATTTTCAACAGAAACTTAGCACATTTGCCAAGATCTGAATATTTTTTTCTCTCCAGCGTGCACTAGTTATATTAACACAAGGGAACAAAGATTTGCAAATATCTTAAGGGAGGAGGATTTACACAAGTGGTTGAGCAAAACACTAGGGGACAAAATATTTTGTATATATTTCTAATTAAGCCCGATGAAAACCTTTTGAGGTATCAAGTAACTGACGGAATAAGTGATCATGAAGCAGTTCTGATGGATATTAGAGGATTCAGTAAACCAGCAGCCAAAATTGAAGGGGGAAATAGGTATAATTACAAAATGGCACAGGTTTCAAATTTGAAGAGATATTTCAGAGAACAATTCAGCAAATGGAAGGAAGGCTCAGGTACAGTAGAGTCAAGGTGGGAAGAGTTCAAGGAGATAATAAGAAAGGGGGAAGAAAAATTTATTCCAAAAGCAGAAAATAAAGAGAAGTAGAGAACCTATGTACTAAAATAGGGCAGTGAGGAGGTTAAAGAGGTTGGTAAGAAAAGAACATAACAGAGTTAAGAGACACCAGGGTAGTAGGTAATATTTAAAACAACTAAACATGGACTTAATAACAGCAAAGAAAATGGCTAAAGATGGGTTTATGAAGAGTATTGTCAGTGCAGGAGGACCATTGCCTATGCATCTAGAAACTTCTATGGCTATATCAGGAAACTGAGGGGAAGGGAGGGTGTAGAGACACTTATAGATAAGGATAGAGAAGAAGTTACTGACGATTTGAAAAAGGCAGAGATTTTAAGTAACTGGTTCAGTGAAAGCATTAGGGACAATGAATCAGAAACCGGAGGGTCTAATTCGGAGAACGAGCTTATCAACACAATTAGAAATGACGATAGTAAAAAATTTGATACCAATCCTGAGGAAATCTACATCAACATATATACTCTGCAATTCACAAAATTGTGTGTGGCAGAGGGTGCTCAGCACCAAAGCTAATCTCTTTGTTGTGCATTCCAATCCCTAATGGTACGAGGGAAAAAAAATTCATATAAGAATTAGTTCGGCACCTTATTTCTCTAATTTTATCTTTCCTGTCCTTCCGACTCAAGTAGGTTGGTGGAAGAAGTATTTCACTACACTCAAAAGTGAAAGTGATAGTACCCATGTTCACCAATAAGTTTAAACGAAAGGTGTGTCGTCTATCTACCAGAGACTCCCAACCTAGTATACTAATCAGTTCTGTGACGCTTTCATAAGGACTGTAGCAAGCGGTCACGAATCGAGCGGCTCTTCTCTGTACTTTCTCTATATTTTCTATCAACCCCTTACGAAACGGATCCCAAATGGCACAACAATAGTCCAAATGTGGACGCACAAGAGATTTGTACGCTATCTCCTTTGTTTGTTCATTACAATTTTTCAAGATTCGACCTATGAATCGCAGCCTAGAATTTGCTCTACCTACTAACGAATTAATGTCCCATTTCATGTTCCTTTGTACTGTTACTCCCAAATGTTTCATTGAATCGACCATATCAATAACTGTATTGCTTAACTCGTATTTCTGAACAATTGGATTCTTTTTGTTAGTTATGCTCATTGTCTTGCACTTTTTACAATTTAGAGTAAGTTGCCAATCAGCGCACCAAGCTAAAATAACATCCAGATCGCGCTGAATTTCTAAGCAATCGGCCAAATTTCTTACTTCCCTATAAATAAACGCATCATCAGCAAACATTCTAAAAAGGCTTTTCACTTTGTATCCGAGATCATTTATAAAAATTAAGAAAAGAAGTGGTCCTATTATATACTTCCTTGAGGTACACCCGATGTAACATCTAGATTAGAAGAACTTTCTCCTTCAACGACAAAATACTGCCAACGACCAGTTAGAAAATCCTTTATCCATTCACAAAGCTGATCCGATATACCATACGCTCGAAGCTTCGCTAAAAGGCGGTTGTGTGGCACAGAGTCAAAGGCATTCTGGAAGTCTAAAAAAAATTGCATCTACTTGTGAACCTGCATCGATAACTTTCATTACGTTGTGTGTAAATAATGCCAGCTGTGTTTCACATGATCTTTTCTTCCGAAATCCGTGTTGATTTGTTGTAAGCAAATTATTATTATCCAGAAAATTCATAATATTCGAGCATATAATATGCTCCATAACTTTAATACAAACAGATGTTATAGATATGGGATGATAGTTCCCAGGATCACTTCGATCACCTTTTTTGAAAATCGGAGTTACTTGCTCGATTTTCCAGTCTGAAGATACTTTTCGCTCTTCTAATGATTTACTGAATATATCAGACAGAAATGGCCCGATTTCCGCCCATACTCTGAAAATACTCTTACTGGAATTCCATCCGGGCCCGGTGCTTTCCCCCACTTCAGGAGCTCTAATTGCTTAATGATACCTGCAGTATCTATTCGTAATGATTCCATCACCGAGTCGCCACGGCGTGGGAAAACGGGAATACAATCCTTATGTTCATTTGTAAATGAATTTTTGAATACAGTATTTAGTACGTTAGCTTTATCGCTGCATTCATTAACCTTGGAACCTTCACGAATTAGTGCTGGAATATTGCTGTTGGAACAGTTAACTTTTCGTACATACGACCAAAATCATGAAGGAAATAAGAAAGCTGAAAAATAAAAAAAAATAAAGGGACTGGTGAAGATAATATTACTACAGATATCTTAAAGATAGCCGGCTGTGACATTGTACCTTATCTTGAAATATTATTTAAATTGAGTCTAGACACTTGCTGCTTACCACAGGATTGGAAAAGTGCGATAGTAGTACCGGTACATAAGGGAGGGGTGAGAAATAGAGTTGAGAATTACAGGCCAATCAGTTTGACATCAGTGGTAGGTAAATTAATGGAAAGATTGATATGCAACCACATCAGAAATATATGTTAGGAACGTAAGTGGTTTTCAAGCAGGCAACATTGGTTCAGGCAAGTATATTCATGCGAATCTCAGTTGGGATATATGCAAGATATTTCAGATGAAATGGACAAGGGAGGCCAAATTGATAGTGTAGCACTAGATCTGTCTAAGGCGTTTGACAGAGTAAGCCATAAAATGTTAGTAAATAAGGTAAAAACCATTGGAGTGGATGAGAAAGTCATTTGCTGGGTAGAAGAATTTTTAAAAGGTTGAAAACAGAATGTTAAGGTAGGAAATATAGTATTAAAAGAAGTGGAAGTAAAATGGGTGTGCCACAGGGTAGCGTATTGGGACCATTGCTATTCATTATTCTAATGAATAATTGTGTTGATTGTTTACCATCTGAAATTAGATTTGTTTGCAGATGACATAATGCTGTATAAAAGAATCAAAACGATAGAGGATTGTAAACAGTTGCAGGGAGATGTGGATAGGATATCTAATTGGGTTTGTAAACATGGAATGAAAATAAATGCAAAGAAGATTCAGCTTATTAGATACACAAATAAAAAAAAGATTAATTATGAATATAAGGAGGGGAAAGAATTGCTTGCTGAAGACTTGAAATGTAAATATCTTGGAATTACTTTTGATAACAAACTTAACTGGGCAGGACATATAGGACCATGGAGGAAGGAATATATGGAGACGAGATAACGCGAAATCCGTGAAACCTCGTGAAAAAACTGTGCCTGCGCGGCGTACATCGTAGGAGTACCAAAACATTGGGCTGTTTGCACTGTGTCAGCTGCTGAGAATATTTCATTTTCTAATATTCTAAAGTTTTCTATAATGCCAAGTTGTGATGCATATGGTTGCACAAACAGACGAAATAGGAAAAAACCTGGAATAGCGTTTCATAAGTAAGTCACATTGTAACTATCGTTCTTGAAGTAGCTGACAGGCAACCGCAACATTAGTGCCATTCGCTATAAATTTATTCATTGCTCTCAATAGGATCATATTATTCTCAAATTTTTGTTGGTGTAGTGTAGACAATTAGCATATGTTACTATTTTGCACCTGAAAAGCTAGCCTTATTGTAGACAAATGTTGGAAATTTAAGTTAAACGGGTCATGTTTACATTGCGACGCAGTGAATATGGTATTCTGCATGCATTACTTACGTTTAAGTTTACACTGAAATTGCACGATGGAATTAATCGTGATAATTTGTGCTGTGCGAACTACTAAACGTGATGAAATAAACTTTGTTGACGGAATCTAGTTCGCGATGCATTTCTTGTGTTTAGATGTGTCTACATAGTTTAGTTTTGTTGCGGCAATTTTAATGGAAATGTTGGCAGGTTGAAATGCGGTGTATAACAGAAGAGAACAAACAATTATTAATTATTAGCTGTTAGCTTCTGATTTTTGAATGTACTGATTTTTCTAGCAAAATTATATAGGCCACTACCAGTACAATATCTTCTAAGTAAGCTCAGAAACTATGAGGTTTTATGAAGTATTAATTTTTTTAAAGCTCTAAACATTGACTTACGCTTTTTTTTTTTTTTAAATTTCATATATGACTTGTTTCTGTTTGTAAATATTTCTACAAGTATATTTCTAGATTTTGAAATCTTTCTTGTCAATTACTGAAATAGAATGTGAAAATACAACGTATTTGAACATCAACTAAAATTTAAGGACTGTATAAATAAACAGTTTGTTATTCAAGTTAAAAAGAATTACCTGCTCATTAAGTTACGTCCGAATTCATCATCAAATATGGATATGGCGATAGTTTTTTCTGGTCCAGGCCGCATTTCAACCTAACCACGTCAATTTTAAGGTACAATATCTCGAGAACTAAGCGAGATATCAAAAAATTTTATTCTTTACTTTGAGTTTCCCTCATCGAGTTACATAAGAATTCGTCATCAAATTGCGGCGCCACGGTTATAGTTGAATCCCCTCATAACCTAACAACCTTACTTTTGATACAGTATATCTCGCGAACTAAGCGAGATATCGAAAAATTTTATTCTTTATTTTCGATTTGTATCGTCGTGTTACATAAGACCCTATCACAAAATTTGACTTGGGGGACACGTTTTTTCTGAATTTCAACCAAAAACTCCACTCTTTTGAGACAGTATACCTCGAGAACTAAGCACGATATCAAAAAATTTTATTCTTCATTTTTGATGTGTCTCGTCGAGTTACGTAATAATCCATCATGAAATTGCGGTGCCACGGTTGTCTTATGATTTCCTTGAGGTTTTTGTGCATATATCCGTGTTTCTTTGGTCAAGCAATATGGCGGCCTCCCCTCCCCACTTGTCTCCACCCGGTTTCACTCCAGTATGTGGCGAAGGTCCCTTGCGTCGTCTCCATATATTCCTTCCTCCATGTATAGGACAGGTGGTAGGAAAAGGTTTCAAAGTTCTGCACTTGTTGGAGAGAGTGATGAGGGAATGTACGAGAGAAGTCAAGGAATTGGGTTACAAAACTTTGGTCAGACCGTTGCTCGAATATGGTAGTGTAGTATGGGACCCACATTTTGAGTATCAAATACAGGAGTTGGAGAAGGTGCAAAGAAGGGCTGCTAGATTTGTTTCTGGAAATCATCGCAGAATGCAATCAGTGACGGATATGATAAAGGAGCTGGAATGGGATTCATTGCAAGACATGAGGAGGATGAGGAGGGTCATGGGAGTGTACAGGGCATATACTGGCGATGAGGCATGGAAAGATATTGCAATAGGTATGAAAAGTAGTGCATTGAAGGGAAAAGATGACCATGACCACAAGCTGGCACTCGATTTCAGGCACAAGGGTGTGGGAAGATTCTCTTTTTTAGGTATGGGTGTCATTGATTGAAATGAGTTACCAAGAGAAATGAAGAAATAATTTACCGAAAACTTTGAAAGAATTTAAAGATAAAATTTGTAGAGGGCAAATGTAGGTAGGTGCAGGATAGGGGGGACGATGGGTGTGTAGGGAAATTGCCACCGGTGCCTGTGCTCCATTGAAATTAAATTAAATAAAAACGTATCTGTGAATGTTGTAATGTTTTTTTCTCTGACACGCAGTATCTTTGTACAGAAACAGTTATTTTATAGCTATCAGCTGCATGTGTTGTGTTTGTTGCTGTTTGTGAGTGATATTGCGTATTACTCTGTTAAGAAAACAGGAAGAGGCGATATGGAGACAGTGAATACTCTTTGTATTAAACAAGAGGTAGGTTTTCTAACTTTTACGAGTTTATGGAGTCGTACAGTAGGTACATGCATTGCTTATTGCTGCTCCACAACAACATGGCCGTCTCTCATTCGCCTCGTGCTTACTAGTCTGTTGGCTGTGTGACTGATGTTCAGTATTGAGTGAGCACATTTTACTCATTAACCCGTATAATTGGAATCACGTGATTTACGTCGTATGTTTAAGTTTGTCGTGTTCCTTCAGATGTAACGTAGAAACTAATTCCTTTCTATAAAGTATGTATCTTCCAAACAGTTTACAGTGGTGAATTCTTAAACCAAGAGAACGTTACTGTAATATATAAATGTGGAAATCTTTAAATTACTGTTGGTGAAACAAAGCTATTTTGTAAAATCTTAACCAACACATTCTCTTTTTTGTGTTGGTTTTGTAGGCACTCAAATCGTTCACTGGAATCCTGTTTACTGTGTTTGTGTTGTGTTTCTACCAATGTTTGTTATTTATGTTCGTTTGACTAACGGTATAAGTGTCACATGGTTTTGGGGTCGACCAGTGTGTAGTTGTCTGATCATTATTTTCTTTTACTTCAAGTTAGTTAGCTGTGTAGTTCTGTCAGTATTGTTGATATGGTGTCAATGCAACATAATGGCACTCACTTCGAGATTGTTGTAGAAAATTAATGAATGGAAATAATTTTTTTTCTGACCATGTGTGTCGCAATAAGTGATTATTTAGTATCTTCTTACTGCTTGCACCAAGTGACAAATTAATTATTTTTTGACTTTGGGAAGAGGTATTTTTCTCAGTGACATATAACTGTGTCTTATTAAAGTACCTAAATGAAATATGTTTACTCAAAATAAAAAATTTGTAATGATGCAATGATACTTATTGTCTGTTGGCTTGCATCATTAGAAATAATAATGATAGATAATTTAAAAACTGAATAGTAATGTTAGTGTGTTGAGATATAAACATTCAGACACTTTTTAGTCCTATAGATCAATGACTCATACAAATGATGGATAAATTTTCAACTGCAGATAACAGTGTCAGAGGCAGGAATAAACCATAAGAGTAAATATTCAGGTATATTAAAGACAGCTGTGTGAGTAAATTGGCACTGTGGCATATAGTCTACCACAATCGATATCAGTACCTTCTTTGCTATTCATTACTATAGTCCCAAGTGTCAGAGTTTTGTGAGGTTTGGGGTCTAATGGAGTTCGTGATTCCACTACAACAACATTCACTAATGACATCATAATATTGCTGTAGTAAGTTGAAAGGTGTTTTATTTTCAAGCCGTAATTCAGGTGTAATACAGCTAGTACTATTATTTATAGCACAAATTAGTTTGTAATACACCCTGGACTAGCATGATAGTATTAAATGTGCTTAAGAATGTACTTCTGTTGGTGTCTTGCGTTTGCATAATGCAGTATTACGACACCAGTTCCTTTAAGAATTAATCTATTTTATATTATTCTATAATTTTTCTTCCTGTGATTCTGTATACTATCATTTAACAAAATGGCTTTGGC
>JARYHS010003294.1:0-17780 GCA_031002005.1 Vandiemenella viatica
ACTCCACCCACTCCCCTTTTTACAACCCATAATTTTTTGTATACAATACCACTTTTTTATCTAATTTCGTTGGAACCTTGTACACGTATATACTTCAAAATAAAGAGATAAATCCAATCCCTCTCCCCCTTTACATCCCCTCACAGTTTTATCAATGTTCTTTACACAAAGCTACAGTCAACACCATTTGACAGATTGCCATTAAAGTTGGCATATATATGTATTTTTTCATTGGGAAGTTTCCTAACTAGCAAAAACCTCTGCCTTTCCCCTTTTACACCACTTATTTCTTATATAAACCCACATTTATTTATTTGATTTCGATGGAACTTTGAATATATCTTTTAAAACAGATAATAATACCTGTTCACATTAGTTTTACAAAAACCAAATCTCTCTCCCCCTTTCCATTCCTTAATTATTGTCAATATTCTTTATACAAACCTACAGTATCTATCTAATTTTGAAGGAATTTTGCACACATTTACAGGGTGATTATAATTAAAGTTTAAGTTTAAAAACTCTCTTAAAAACGAACCACTGCTTAGAATGACGTCAAAATTAAACAGTGTATCATTGAAGACGGAGGAAGAACATGAACCAAAGAAGCATCCATCCAATTGGTTTTGAACTGTCCTGAGGCCAAAAACTGCATAAAAGGCATCCATCCAATCAGTTTTAATTTTCACAAGATTGGTGCAAAACATGTTCAATATGTCCACTGTTGTGTGCAACAAGATTAAATTGGGAAACAGCGTGTTCCACAACCGATCGAAGTGTCATGGTGGTTCAAGTTCAGAATGTGCTGCACAATACATGTCTTCGAATCAGCTATTGGCAATCGGAGTACTGAAAACATCTTTCAGAAAACCCCACAGCCAGTAATCACACGGATTAAGAACAGGCTGTAGGGAAATGACGACTGATAATTCTAGCATTTCCGAAATGCCACCTCAACAACTGCTTCACTCGATTTTCAATGAGCATAGGAGCGCCATCTTGCACTCATGTCCTTTCCCCCTTCTTCAATAATATGCCATTCAATTTTGACATCATTCTAATCAGTGGTTCATTTTTTATAGCGTTTTAAAATTTAAGTCTTAATTATAATCACCCTGTACATTAAAACAAGCAGAAAAATACTGTCTTCATTAAGTTTACACAAGCCCAACCACTTTCCCCCTTTACCCCCACCCCTTTTAATTTCAAGTGTTCTTTATAGAAACCAAGAGTTTTAAATCCTGCCAAATAAATCAGCTTTTTTAAGTTATACCAGAATATTCATAAAATAAATATCATAAGCACGTCATATTTTAGCTTGTGCCCTAAGATTAAACATTGTGAAAACCCATGAAAAATCCGTATTTTGTACATGATGCTAGAACAAATAGACATATTCCAGAAACAGATTTATGTATGTGATATGTATTAATCCACAAATAGTTGATGTTTTGACTATCAAGCAACAGCTTTAACATATGATATGGTTGAGTTAAATTGCACCCTTGAACAAAATATATACTGATATTCTGTATTGCAGCATCCAATTCACTCCGTCCTGAGAATCGTTTGGGTATATCAGTGTTTAGTTTTCCTCTGAAAATGGCTGGTGCCATATTAATTAAACTTGTTACACATGATTCACATCAGAAATATAAAAATAGTGGGTAGGTAAATCAATCCTGATTAGACCAGGCAATGCCAAGTACTCTGCTAGTTGTAGGTTTAAAAAGTAATGCTGATAATATATATCAAATATAGAGGTTCTTTTAATTAGATTACAGGCACTTCTGTATAGGAAAGAGTTGAAGTGTGTAATAGGAGATATAAAAATTGTGATATAGCATAATTAGTGTATAGTGTTCAGCAAATTTATGGAGTGAGCTGTGAGTAAGAATTTAAATATATTTTTCTACACTTTACTCAAGCTTGCTAAAATCAAATAATTATATACATAATTACATACATGGTCTATACATAATGGAATAGAAAAGTGGTGCCAAAATGCATGAAAACTATAAAATAGTGGTATAGTTCATATCTTGTAGATGTGGGGCAGTAACTGTATAAATGAAAGTTCTTTTAATATTATGTATATATTATTAGAAACCTAGTATGTGATTTTATAATAATAAACATTAGTTTGTTAACTATACGAATGGTATTACGCTAAATTTACCAGTCTTACTTTGTTTCTAGGTATGATCAAGTCATTCCTGCTCATGATCTGCAGCAGCCTTATGCTTCCAGAATCTGTGGAGAGCCTTTTATGAATTCTGACATCGTAATAACTCATAAAAGTATCCCTGAGATAGATCAGTCCTATGCTTGTGTAGTTTGTGGTAAATGTTTTACTGCTAATAGTAAGCTTACACGACATAAAAGAATTCATACAGGTGATCGGCCTTATGTTTGTGAAGTTTGTGGTAAATGTTTTACTGCTAATAGTAAGCTTACACAACATAAAAGAATTCATACAGGTGATCGGCCTTATGTTTGTGAATTTTGTGGTAAATGTTTTACTGCTAATAGTAGCCTTGTACAACATAAACGAAATCATACAGGTGAGCAGCCTTACGCTTGTGAAATTTGTAGAAAAAAGTTTACACAGGCTAATCACTTAGTAATACATAAAAGAATTCATACAGGTGAGCGGCCTTACACTTGTGAAATTTGTGGAAAAAACATTTAGATGGGCTAGTCAATTAGTAGTACATAAAAGAATTCATACAGGTGACCGGCCTTACGCTTGTGAAATTTGTGGAAAAACCTTTACACGGACTAATCACTTAGTAATACATAAAAGAATTCATACAGGTGAGCGGCCTTACACTTGTGAAATTTGTGGAAAAAACATTTCCATGGGCTGATCAATTAGTAGTACATAAAAGAATTCATACAGGTGAGCGGCCTTACACTTGTGAAATTTGTGGAAAAACATTTACATGGGCTAGTCATTTAGTAGTACATAAAAGAACTCATACAGGTGAGCGGCCTTACACTTGTGAAATTTGTGGAAAAACATTTACACGGGCTAATCAATTAGTAGTACATAAAAGAATTCATACAGGTGAACGGCCATATGTTTGTGAAATTTGTGGTAATTGTTTTAATGTTAAAACTAACCTTGTAAAACATAAAAAAATAATTCATAAAGGTGAGCGTCCTTAGACTTGTGAACTTTGTGGAAAATTGTTTACAGGTTCTTTTAAGTTCAAAACACATAAAACAGCTCTTAAAGGTGAACATAATTAGGTTTGTGTACATTTTTTTCTCACCATAATATGGCTTCATAACATGAAAAATAATCTGTATAGACTAGCACCATTATGCTTGTAAACATTCAGAAGAATTGTTGATGAACTGTAGTTACATAACTATACATGAAATATTCATTGTGGTGAGAAGACTTATTTTTTGTTACTTTTGACATGTTACGCATAGATGATTGTATGTAAGTAAGGTTCTTCATGTTTAAGAAGTTTGGGGAAAATTTTGTAAGTGACCAATTAGCTGTAAAATTCATATAGTGTTATACTGGTGTGGAGTTTTATCCTTTTAAGATTGTGGAGATTAGTTTGAGGGGTAAGGTAAAGTTATAATTTGTATTTTAGCTACACTGTAAGGCATAATATTAATTATATGGCTAGAAAACATATATTTGTGGACATATGAGAAGATCCTATCAGTCTTATAAAAAATCCATAAGATTCCATATGCTAGAAAACATTGTTATAATACACACACACACTTGAAAACCTCAAACAGTATAAAATAATATATACATTAGTGTCCTTAAAGTTGTGAAGATTTTGGAAAATACTTTATGGTGTTCACTTGCCCTGTAATTTGTGGTAAAATACATTTCCCTTCTTCTTAGCATCTTTGCAGGGTGTGCTTTTCTGGATTCTTTCATTTGTGTTGATCTTGTGCATGTTCAGGTGAGACATTGGCTAGACGCATGTCCTGCCGTAAGGTATCCAGTCATTGTTTCTTGGATCTCCCTCGTGGTCTTTGCTTCTCCAGTCTTATGTCGAGTGCTGTTCTTGCCAACAAGGTGTCGTTGCTATATAGTATATGGCTGTACCATTGTAGAGGACGCTGACATGTTTTCTCAGTGGTTTGAGTCACATTAAATGCATTGACTCTGTTTTATACATCTGGGTGTGTCTGACTATCCAGACAGAGTTCTGTTCCCAGATATATGAAGTCCGATGACTTGTAATATTTAATGCCATCAATATTAACAGACCCATCACTAGGAAACCCACATTCCATTTACTCGCTCTTCCAAATATTAAGGTGCAAGCTGTAATAATCGAGGGAAGTTTTTCATCGTTGGATTTGTTGTTCAAATTCTTTTCGAGATTAGCAGATGACCATGATATCATCAGTGTGCAGGATATATCCCTGTGTGTGGAGTGAGCAGTTCTCCAGCAATGGTGTTATGACAGAGGATAAACAGGAGTGGGGACGAAGCTGATCCCAGATGATCACCAACACTGATGGGAAAAAAGAGTCAGAACTACCTACAGCACATCAAACATAACTGGTGACTATATGATGCAATAGCTGGATCCATTTAATTTTTAACTCTGGTTCCCAATGCCGTCTCTGTAAGTAACAGCTTATATCTCTAGGTACCCTACTGAAAGTCTTTTTAAGCTCCAAAAATGTTATGTACATCAAAAGAGTTGTGGCATGAATAGCGTCAGTCGTCCCTGTGCCTTTCATGAAACCATACTGATTTGGGTCAGTCTTAACTATGCTTGGAAGGCTTGCATCCACAATGCACTCAAAGATCTTCATTGTGTTGCAAAGTAGGCAAATTGGTCTATAATCGCTGCAGTCTAGCGCATCACCCTTTCCTTTCCAAAGAGGTATTGTAACATTAGTGAGCTAACTATGTGATAAAATCCATCTCTGTGAACAGAAATTCCATTTTAAATTTTGCTAAAATTTTGCACCCTATCTTGTAATGTTTGGTGCAAAGGTGATGGTAAAATTGGGTAGAAATGTCTGTAGAACTCCATTTACTCAGTAAAATAGAACTGTGTGAATTTTATGGCAAATTGTGGAAAAAGAATTATATTCTGCAAAAAATAATTTATTTATGCTATCAATAATCTGCTGCACTTTATGTAAATAGAAATTTACATTGCTCAAATTATTGAATTCACAATTTTACTCAGTTTAGTCAGATAAAATTATATAATGTTAAGCCTTAATACATGTGTTTCCATGTCTTTTCTTTTTGCTTCGTTTGCAGTAAATATCAATAAAAATTATTTTTTTTCATTTGATGTATCAATTTAACTGATACTTATGTATACAATAATTCAGTGATTTTTATAAAATGTGAGTTATATTCTCTTTCATTATTGATTAAACTGTTTGTGCTATAATTAAATGACATTTGTCATTAACATCTGCCATAATAAGAATTTTGGAATGTTTAGTAGATGATTTAATATAAAATGCCTGACCACAGTGTGATTTAATTTTAACTGAAATCATGATTGATTGTAACCTGAATCTTCATTCTCCCGACGTTGGCACGCAACTGATTAGACAGTTGTTTGTGGGTATGTCATTCAGTATTTGAACACAGACTGCTTTGTACTCACACAGATGTGCCATAACATATATTTACCAAGAGATGTTCTGAATAACTTGCCTAAAATCGTGAAATACAAGGCGTATTTTTTAAATAAGTACCATTTTGACACACAGTAGCTGCAGCGATACGGTCGGCGTTCCATGGATGCGCACCGGGTACCTGCATCTCTTGCCTAAGCACTGACGCCATTACAGTCTAATTCTTCCTTGTTTACGTTGTTCACTGAGTGTTTAAGATGCCTCTGATAATCGTGAGTCCGGCCAACTGTGAAGTAGGGGCAGTTATAAGATATTTTTGTGCTAAAGGCCTAAAACTGATCGATATTCATCATGAGATCTTTGCAGTATACAGACAAAACATTGAGTGATGGAATGGGGAGAAAGTGGGTGAGAGCATTTAAAGATGGCCACACAAATGTGCATGATGAACAACGGAGTGGGCGTCCTTCGGTCATTAATGAAAGTTTGGTACAGAAAGTAGACAATAAGGTGAGAGAAAACAGACGCTTTACAATTTCCTCATTGTGTGATGACTTTCCTAATGTTTCTCGTAGTGTTTGGTTTGGCATTGTGACCGAGCACTTGAATTACCGAAAATTGTGCTCACGTTGGGTACCGAAAATGTTAACGGATGTGCACAAAACCAAACGTTTATGTAGTGCATTGACTTTCCTTGAGCGGTACCACAACAATGGGGATGATTTCTTAAGCCAAATTGTTATGGGCGATGAGACATGGATGGCCTATGTCAAACCTGAATCAAAGTATCAGTCCATGGAATAGCAGCATTCAGATTCACCCAAAAAAGTGAAGTTCAAGCAAATAATTTCTGCCCGGAACATCATGTGGCCAGTTTTTTGGACAGAAAAGGAGTATTGCCCTTGGAATTTCTGCCTCATAATGAGACAATCGATGCAGCAGCTAATTGTGAGACATTGAACAATCTGCGCCATACAATCCAGAAAAAAAGACGTGGCAAGTTGAACAGGATAATCGTTTTGCTGCATGACAATGCCCGTCCACATTTGGCTAATCAGGCCAAAGATCTCATCACATCTTTTTGATGGGAAACTCTAGATCATCCTCCGTACAGCCCTGATCTGGCGCCCAGTGACTACCATCTGTTCCTGTACTTGAAGAAACACCTGGGCGGTCAGCGTCTTGAAGATGATAACGAAGTCAAAACAGTTGTGATGCAGTGGCTAACAAGTCAGGCGGCACACTTCAACGAGGAGGGTTTCCAAAAACTGGTACTACATTATAACAAGAGCCTCAATATTGAAGGGCTTTATGTAGAAAAGTAGAGTAAGGTACAGGCTTTCATGTAAAAATAAAATTATTGAGATATATTTGCACGTCTTTTTTTAATGTCAAAATGGTTCGTACTTAAAAAAAACATGCCTCGTAATTTAACGTATATTCATAAATGGGAAACGTAAGCAGGTGATGTAATTACACTCAAAGAATTTAAAATTAAAATAAAAATACAGGAAGGGGAAACTATGTAAATTCATATGTAGGAAAATTTTTGCTGTAGCATGTTTTCCATTGTATTTAAATTAAAGAATACCAGAAATAGGTTAACCGCTATTAAACACACTTTTGCTCTATACAAGACCTATTAGCAGTTCATTATGTTTAATTGTTACTATGTAGTTGAACTGCAATTCGATTAGTTCCACTGGAAAAAAGTCAGACCGTATTATGTCTGAAGTAAGGAGAAATACTCTGTGATAGTTTAAATAGAAGTAGACAATGGGGAGCTACAGCTCTAAGATGATTCAGTTCTATCAGATTGTAGCTGTAAGTCTTAACTGACTGCATTACATGCCAATAACAATTGGTACGTTTGGTTAAAATTTTATAAGTGTAATATTGGACCCATATAAGTTAGTGAGTTGTAGAACTGTTTTCCCCCATTTTACTGTTCCTCAGATTCAAAAGAGCTGAAGAACTCTGACCTAGTACATTTCTTTTGGTAAATATTATATTCCTAATTTGAAAGCTTCTAGTTCCTCTTCTGGTCTGTTTACTGCTTATGATTAATTGTTTATGCATTCTAAGAATATATTAACGAGCATATAAAATCAGAATCCACTAACACTGCAATATGACTCACACTATTTGTCATCAAGCAACTCAATTTTACATCCTTTCACTTATGTTTATGGGGAAAAAAGTCGCTGCTGAATTTTTTTATTTAATTTTTGTATATATATATATATATATATTTGCATGTGGTAGCATTCCGGATTTGCCTATAGTGATTGGTGAAACCATGGAATATCCAAATTGGCTCAAATGGGGATTTGAACCCACGTCCTCCCGATGGCGAGGCCACAGTGTTACCACTCACCCACCTCACTTGGTGCTATGTGTCTCATATTCCTGTTATAACCAGATATCAAAATATTTAATAAAAACATAAATATTGTTTCTTCCTTTTTCTCAGTATTATTTAGATGCAAATTTCACCGATTGTCTTTCACTGACTATTGATCATTAAAACTCTAAAGTACCTCTCTTAGTCTTAGAAAATCTAAATCTTGTACACTGATACAGTTTTACACTCAAATGATAGTAATCATTCATGAATTCCCTTATATTACCTACCTATCTATGCCCAACATGAAATGGATTGGAACCCTATTATGTTAATATACCTGAAATTTTAATTATAGATGGAGTATTAGTTGTTTAAGTATTTAGTTATATTTTACTTCATACTTCTTCTTACATTCGAAGATAGTGATTCTTAATGATTTCAACAATCTGTTGACTTTCCGTGATACTATATACAGGTAAAGTGGTTCACAAATATGTTTTTATTCCCAAATCGTAAGAAAAGCCCAGTTTTGCGATTTTCCATTTAACTAACCAATAGCGACCACATACTGAAAAGTTTTGGTGCATATTTGTAAGTCAAATGTTTTGTTCTACATCTCTCAAATATCTACCATAAATAGAGATAAGTAAGTTTGACTAACACATTTAATTGTACATTGTTCTTGTGCTCAGTTTGGAAGGTACTTGGAACTTACTCATGGTGGCAGTCAAATCTACATGAATCAGCATTGCTAGTAATTAATTCAACTAGTAATTAATTCAATTTTTTTTGCCATCCCAAACATGAAGCTATTTCTGAAAATACAGTTAAATGATAAATGTGTATAAATTGACTTTAAAGGAATGGGTGAATAGATGATAATATTCAAGTATACAGAATAGTTTGTAAGTTCTGATGACAACGGTAATCTTGTAGAGAATTTAATGATATTTGGAAGTATGCCTGGTGATACTATCAACAGAATTTTATAAAATTCCTGTGCCAAGTATTGATTTAAGTTACCTTATAGACATTCTTGTTTGAGGAGAACACAGGCAAGCACAGTGAAGAAAACAGTCACTCAGACATGGAGAAGCTTACATGAGTGAAGTGATAATTCATTACAATAATACTAAGAATAAAACATTGCTTTGATTAAAGTGATATTCTCTTATCCCTACCTCCCATTCACTAGTAACAAAACATATATATATGATGAAAGGAAACAGCCTGCGATTTTTATTAACCTCTGAGGTTAGACTTTTACCCACCTACTTTAGTCTCTCAACAGTGTTCACTGTAGTTACACATTTTTTAACAAGCAGATTAATTTATCATATATGCTACTGTCAGCAATCAATATTCTCCATATTTCTTGGTGTGTTTTTTCCACACAGTGCAACTATCAGCTGCTCAGCGGATAATTTAGCCTTGTGCATCAGCTGTGTCTGTCCACGCGATATTGGATATCATCCTCTGTGCTAACCACACCCTATCACATGGTCTCATTATATGTTTCCTTTTTTTGATGCTGCTGTTTCTTTTATTGGGATGGTGAATATATCAGTACCATAATACCTTTCCATATGTACATTTCTTGTTTATTTTAATTACCGTCTGAGCTTAAATCCTACACTTCTTATGTTATTCCAAACATCCTATTAATTTGAAAAAAGGACAGCTGTGTTTTTTTATTATTATTTATGCCTTTACACCTCACCAACGTTAAGGTCATTAGTGGCAGGACAGCTGTGTTAATATAGCTGACCTCTTTTCGGATTAAGGAAAGCAAATTTCAATACATTACAGGTAACACACAAAGTCAAGCTGTATACTATATTTTCTAGGGATGATTCCAGAAGAAAAATATATTTTTTAAGGAATTTAATTTAAAATTCAAACCATCATTGGTCGGTGAATTCTCTGGTTTTTAGAAATAGCTCCTAATGCGTTAATGTTTTATTTGCGAGAAATGCAATACAGTAGCACAAGTGTGCTGTTTGAGATGCAGTCGTTGGATTCTAAATCACTCACTTCCCATCTGTTGTGTCTCTCTGTTGATGACATATCTCTGAATCTAGTCTACATTGAAAACATCATTGACCGTGATGCCTGATCACATTATTTAATCCACATCTTACCGATATTTATTCATCACCTCGTGAGAGGTAGATCACGAGATTTTGAGGCATGTTTGACGCAAGTTTATTAACAAATAAAAAATTGTAATTTTTTTTTGGCCTCTGCGTAAAATGATACAAACAGCCAGATAGATGAAATGTTTCCTGTATGTTAGCCCAGACATCAAGGGTCAACAAAGTATTTATTGAAAGACATTATAGTTTCGGGATTAGCATGTTGTTATTTATATTTTCTATAAGCTTCTGTGGAAGTAGATAAGCATGATTCACTTGCTAGGGAAATGCCCCTATATTTAGTCCATTGATTCTAAAATAGGCAAGACTATATTTAGAACCAAAATTTCTGTACTAATGCCACAGCAGTGAAGGGCACTCCACTTGAATAGAAATTAAGATGTTCACAAATAGAACATATTTTATTGTTTTTGTTTATAGTTTTTCAGGGGCCTAGAATAAAAAAATATATATTTAAAATATCTGAAATCATAGAGACTTGAGGAAGGTTTCTTTTGAAACCAGTGTGGTGTGATTTTTGCTTTTCATCAATAGTTTCAATTTTATTCAAAATTCTGCCCTGCCACAATTGCTTACAGTACATTCATGTTGTCATTTGAAGGCAGCTATGACATCATTTTACTAGAATGAGCAGTTAATTTCAAGTATATTTTTTAACAACTTCTGTACTATTATTTTTGAAAATTAAATCCAAATATTTTCTGGACTGCTGCCAAAAATTAAGAAAACCTAACCAGGTGAGCCTTTTGTCTGTGTGAAACAGAATATAATTTGTTTCTTGCGCCACAAAAAAAAAAAGAAGAAAGATCTCCAAGTTACACTAGTTTTGTGTTTGAACAGCAACTTAAAGAAATTTCAGTAATTAGCATCTAACTGCGAACACAAAGAATTTTTTCACTTGCTCAAAATGAATTTATCTCAGACACAGCAATGTTTCTTAGTTAATATAACTTTATTTTTATGATAGTAATAAATTTTTACTGTGTACATTATAGTATATAATAAATCTAGTTAATAACACTTCTATTACAAAAACAAATAATTATCAATAATGATTTCTCACCATGCTTTATCAGTCACGGAGTTTGTCACTGCTGATAAGAATATTGGAGCGAATAATTGGATAACCCATTGCTACAAAAATGTATTAAATGGCATGTTAGAACTATAGAAAGTTTTCTTGTGGTAATGATCATTCTGCTCAGAAATGGGCAGAAAAATATCCGTTGCACGAAAAATAATAGTAGGATTTCCAATGCTTAAAGGGCCCATTTTGTACTGAACACTCATTCACATATACCAATGCTTCCAATTACCTCTACTGCAATGTGCAATGTATAATACAATTCATGTTGACTTGTGGTTTTTATACTGAGGAAGGCTCAACCGCACAACACACAAAAAGATATTTTCAAATAACACGCTTTCTCATGCAAACACCATTAGCAATTTAGATAATGATACGTTTTTCGTGCTTCTTTAATCTAATCGTTCGACAAATTCTCACTAAATGGTGAAACTTATGTGACCGTATTCTAGAGCACTCTAGAGGAATGTTTATAAACTTAGTGTACCTGTACTATGCTTGATACAATGACCAATCGCCAAAATATAAATACTTAACATCAGTTAATGATGCATTAAAGCATAAACTGGAGATACAGAGACAGGGATTTGAGAGTGGAAGTTCAACCTCTCTGCTGATTTCCTTACTGTGTAACTACCGTTACAAGAAAAAACATGACGGTGTTGGTACAACTGCTGTAGCCTCTACAAGCTGTGCCAACTACAAGCACATATTAGCTATACTACGTAAAGCCACACCCCCAATCCTCTGCTACATGCAGTGTAATAGCATTCCAAAGGAGCATCCTTAAAAATACTACCCATTTCAGAAACATTCCTTTATATCAACTCTTCTAAAAATATTGACTGACAGTGCTTAAACGTGTGTGGAAAATTCTCGAAATGCTTCCTATTAATTTAAATTCTGTGTTACTCTTTTTAAAAAACACATTTTAATATATCTTTAGGGACAGCTCCGCCTCAGAGCCTTTAACAATTAGCCGCTACTGACACAATCAATTGTGCATATCTTTAAACCGAGGCAAATGCCAGTCAAAAATATTTACACTAAGGTGACCATATAAAAACTACAGTAAGACATCGTGTGAAACAACAAAACATAGAATCCAAATGACCAACCAGTGAAACACCTCAGAGTTGGTCTTGATCTCCAGTTAATGTAGATTGTATACAATAAACGAAGGCTCCAACATACTACAATTTTTTTTTATAATAAACTCATAATTAAAATATATTTCTATTTATTAATCTTAGTACCTTTATTAATATTCAATTTAATTGGATGGAGCGCTTGCTCTGGTGGCAATTTCCCTACTCACTTAGTTTTCCTTTTGCACTCTTCTAATTTCAACTTTCAATTATTTTAGCTTATTTTGTAAATTATTGATCAATTCTTTTGATAATTTAAACTAATCATTTACCCCTAAGATACAGAAGAAAATCTTTCCATACCCTTTTGCTTGAAAATGAGTACAAACTTGTGGTTCTGGTCATCTTTTCCCCATTTATGCACCTCCCCTACTTCTAATTTCAATATAATTCCGTGCCTCATCACCAATATACTCCTTGTATACTCTCATGAGTCTCTTCACCCGAGTCCTGCCAGCCACTTGAGGATATGCAAGCCACAGCAAATTACATTGAATAATAATATTACAGAACAAAGTATTTGTCATTGATGGGCCATGGTTTGAATGCAACATTCAACTAAACAGAGAGCTGAATCCAACATGCATCAGTCGCTTCACAGCTATATAATCTAAAAGCTCATTGAATAGGATTAGTGAAATACCTTGTGCACTCTTCATTGAAGCAGGAAAGAGACCAGGTAGAAGAAACGCCCTTCCCTAAGATATTACTCTTTCATGAGTGGTTTGGAGGTACAAGTGGAATTAACAAAAAAGTATCTTGATATACAAAAGTAATATATGGTCATGAATCTCGTTGTTTGATTTTATTCAGTTGTTGTTTCGATAGATTGAGATGAATTAAATTCAAGTATAACATAAGCTCTCTCAGCAGCTGTTGGTATCCTGATCCACTACTCAAGTCTGTAGAAAATTTGAAACGCAGCTATAAAACTTTTTGTGTTTTTCTGTATGACTGTAAAAATTTGCGACAATATGCCAAATACAGTAAATTTGTTTAAATTGCTTCAATCGTTTATATTTTTATAATAACCCTGTTATTACGTTCTTCGGTGGTTTAATTACTATATTGATTAATTAAAAAGGTCCACCAAAAAGGTTATGTTGAAGAGTTGTTTATTGTTTTCAAAACAAAGTCAGCAATATTCACATGCATAGATACAATACAGAGATGCACTTCTGAACAGTTGCAAAGATAATCTCTGTGAAACTAACTGGATGAATCTCTCTGTAAAACTGAATACTGAATGAAGTCAACTAACTGCTCTGTCCAGCCGATCTGTTTATATAGTCTCTATCGAAATTATGATAATTCTTCAAAGGCATCCGCCCGATATTTCTCGATCATTAACAATCACTCAAACAATCAAACATATTAAAAACAATTGGAATTAATACAAAATTACTTAACAACATTACAAAATGATCAGAAATGGTAATTAGAGATACTTAAATACAAAATTATTTACAGAAATCCTTTCAAACTGTAGAAAATTGTCCTGTAGACATTATAACTTACATTAATACATGGAATTACAAACATTTAAGAAATTCTCTGCACCATTCAGTTCTTAAACATATTTAATAGACTTTAAATAATTTTCTTACATAAAACAAAGTCTACATATATACACTGATTTACAAGAATTACAAAACAAACATACCAGATCATATTCAAGCAAACTTTAGCTCACTACAAATACTTCATACAGTACAATACTATTCAAAATTCAGGTATGAGGGCTGTTACACTGTGTTTCAGATTGTTGACTAAAGGACAATAACTTTTAATGAATTAAACTGATCATAATTTAGCAGACACAAAATTAGAGTAACAGGAAATCAAATTTTCTACCACTCAGCAACAGTTACTAGATGTACTGTAATTTCATCAAATATGATGTAATCATCTTATCTTCTTTGAGAAGTACTGCTAGAGAGTTTATGAAGATGTAGTTTAGTCATATCTTTAAACACTTCAGAACAATATGTACAAATATATGAAGGAACAGTAATGGCGGAAATATGGCTGAATACATGTTTTGTTAGAGAGCATCACGATAAAAATATCTGTGTGCAGAATGCACATGCAACTTTAAATAATGATGCCTGTTTAAATATAGTTTTCTTTCTGTGGTGAGCTTTGTGTGCATACAACATTGATAAATTTAAAAACACTTGACCACACCATTGGCAAATATGTAATGGCATATCAATGTATTGGCCATAACTAAAAACATGTTTAATTAGTAAACCCCGTGAAGAAAAACAATGAAGATACAAAACACAAATATACTGTGATGTACTGACAGCCAACATGATGCCACAACTGTTTTCATTGGATGTACCGATGTTGTTAACATCATTATTCGGTTGACTACAAACAGGTTTCTTCATTGAACTGTGTACAGAAAACAGATTTATATTTTCTGTTTGTTGATATTCCAATTTCACCTTAAAAAGAAATAGAGAAAATAATTACAGTTCATGTACTGCAAATAATTGACAAAAATTAATATAGGATTATAGCATGTACGCTAAATAAAAATTTTTAAAAGTAGTAAACAATAAATGATCGGTATGGAATTTATATACCTATATTATTCACACTCACATGTAAGCACACTGTATAAGCAAAACAAGTGATAAGTAGAATACTATAAAAGTGATTATGTAACAATATAATAATATAAACATAGAAGAGTCAGCTGTTTGAATGTTGCACCTCTAAGACCACCATCCAGCTGGACACCCAAGAAGATTACATTAGAATGTGAAAATAGTTATGTAATAATGCTCTGGAGATGATCAGATTATTAACACTCATAATGGAGGCAATCTCTAATTTGAATAAGTAACAACTTCTGGAAAAGGTCTTTTTCCACTGTCGCTACAATAAGCAAACACTAAGCAGATGCAATCAAAGGCTCCTGCAGCAGAAATATTATAGCCAACCTGTTTGAGCCTTTTAAGGGCGGAACTGCACTCAAACGTGTTTTACATACTCTACTAAATAATCTCCCCATCAGGGACATTAAGTGCTTAGCAAAATAAAGAAAGCTGAGTTGTTATATTGATGGCTGATTCGACAATCATTTCGCAACACTGTATGCCAAGCAGATGAAGCTTTAGGCCAGTCATTATTGATTTTTTAACAATTTTTTTTTATCCTCCTATGCTGTCATTTATCTTGCTTTGGAAGAAGTCAACTATTTTGAAAGGTATTGGAATAACTGATTGGTGTAATATCATGCCATGGCTGACTTCTTTGATCTGTAGTGGCACAAATGTTTTTGCAGACTTGTCTACTGTTCAGTCAGTCTCTCCAATACTAAATAACCCACAGCTGCTAGGAATTTGACAAATCCCTACAGTTTGTAGCCTGTCTTTTACTATCATCAAAGACATGCTTTTTATTTTTTTTTCCCTGACATCAACCTCACTCCATATCCAAATGTGATACTGATGCTTATGTTGTAGTGTAATATAATCAATATCTCCAGTGTGTTTGTGGTTTTGTTGGTGCCTATTCGATTATACTTGTAGCCCTCACAATCATGAGTGTGTTCAGAGTCAGTCTAAATTCTGAGTTGTTGAATCTGTAAGCCATAAGCATGTACTCCAGTAGTGTCAAATCCATCGACAAACCTCCCGGGTCACAAACACTTACAGTTTTATGGCATAACATTGGTTGTTGAATGATGGTGCGATGAGAATGCAGATTCCTGTTTGTGTGCATTGATTCATGATATACTGAATGCCATACTTTGTTATTAAAACCTTCAAGAAGGTTAATTGATCTTGTTTTTTCAATTACTATTGCAAATTTGACCCTATGTTGAGCCTTGTTTAAGTACTCAAGTGTCAAGCTTTTAAGTACTAACACATCTAGGGTATCAGAGGTGTGAGGCTTAACTATAAATGTGTCATCCACATATCAGAACCACAAAAATGGTTTCTTCCCAGAACTATCCAGCGCCTCTCTTTCTAAAGCCTCTGTGAAGATATTAGTAATAATGGGCAAAAGTGTTAGCCATTTGCTGCTGCTACTGGCCAGATATAACGTTTTATACTGTTCTGGAAGTAGACTTACCTGAAACAAAACTCAGCAAGATACGTTTAATTCCACTGATAGGTCGCGAACGAAGCGTTTTAGGGCATACTGTTGTGTTCACCACATCTACAGATAAGATACAATTCTGTAGAGTGATGTGGCACTGAAACTAACCATTACTCCAATTTCTTTATAGTGGGTTCCTATGAAAATTTTGTTGAGTTACATACTGTTTTGTACCACTAAGATATATCCTTTAGAGGTTTTAATTTGTTGGTAATATACTGGATGAGCAGATGTGTAGGAGTCAGCAGGAGAATGTCATGACACACAGTAAGACACCCAATGATGCTGTAGCTGCATTGGCAGGATTGATCAACACTTCCAGAACAATGAACATTCGTTAGTGATTTAGTTGAATTTATCAGAGATTCCTGACCTAGAAGGCTGAAGCATATTGGCTGAAATATTGTAATTTAATATTAAGATGTGGCAACATGAAGGAATTATGGAAACTTGAAGGAATTTCTGGTATCACTTATTCAATAAACCTGCTAATCTGATATCGTCATGATTGGATGTTCCTCTGGTCTCAAATTTTCTATGCAATCAATCGCAAACAAATATAGGTTTCATAAGCCAATAGCTACAAATCCACTATGCAGGCACCAGTAAAATTAATTGGCAACTATGAAATAAAAGAATTTAAGGTAGTTTTAACTACAAAAATAGACAGTTACAAAATGTAAGAGGGAAAAATAAAAACAAATACCATATTCACAGTGTAACAATAATACTGTTGATCATTTATTGTAATTAAATTATGATTTTTATACCACCACCTCTCGCCTGGATGCATGCACCGATTCGGTTGGGAAGTGTGTCTTAAAGCAGTTGCAGCCTATCCTGAGGCAAGCTGACCACAACTGATGTAACTGGCTCTTTATGCTTATGATTAGGGTTTGGGTCTTTAGGACAAGACATATTTTTTGATGCTGAATTAAACGTTTCTGAGTATAATGTATTTTATATAGCATGTATATGCATATTGAGGCCATTTTCCTGGTTCTGGTCATATTACCATATTTATGGTTATGTGGTCATATTTTGAGAAAAAGTCAGGTAATTTTAATAATATCTGGAATTTACCAGAAGTTACAAATGAGAAGAAATTAGGACGAGTATTCACAGAACTGTACGCCTATTGTATATTGGAGGAAAAAAACAAAATAATTGTCATTGAACTGGTCAGAACTCACCAGTCAAGAATGTAAGTTATGCATTATTGTCACTCTCTAAGTATTAAATATCTGCCACCTCACAATCTCAAAATGGAGGAGCTGCATGCCTGTGTCAATCTGTATCAATCAATGTCTCACTGTTGCAAATAC
>JARYHS010003295.1:0-24477 GCA_031002005.1 Vandiemenella viatica
AAAGTGACTTCCATATAGCGAATGGAAAAGTAAATACTTTTAATTAGATGCACGTTTTGCTCCTTTTACCTTAGCGTAAAAGTGGTAGAGTACTTGAAGGTAATTGGCTGGCTGTTACTAAACAGTGGGCGCCATTACGCCAAGCGGCTTCCAATTGGCTTCCAATCCCGCGATTAGCACACACGTGGTGCGGAGCCGTGATAACACCTGCCGTGGTGCTGGGCACCTGCGGCGGGGCGGCGGCAGCGGCAGCACGCCGACGTAATCAAACAGGCCGTGATGCTGCGCAAACACTGGCCGCTGTTTGTTGTTCAAACAGCGCGCTCGACGCCTCGGCTAAGAGGCGGGCGAGGCTCGGCTGGCGCCACAGTCCGCCGATCAAAGCGCCGTTGTTTCGCACTTAGCCCGCCCGACCGGACCGGCCCGGCTAACTATAGACTCGCGCACAGTAGATTGGCCGGGTCATACACGGCGGGCGAGCCACTCTGACACGTACCTACCTGCAGCCAAACACTCAAAATCCACGGGCATCGCCACCCTTCATAAAGAATTCTTAAAATTTGTTCACAGTGCTGAATTATTACGTTTATTTCTCTTACCCACAAGCTGCCATTGTCTGCAGTGTACGAAGCAGTCCGCACCAAAGATCCTGTACCTAAGCTGCGATTTCAGCCATTAAATCAAACAACAGAGACTACATTTCTTTAATGTTGCTCTACTTTTATAGTGAAAGTCCCTTTACATTGTTAACTGTTACCAGGGACAACTGATTTTATTTTCGATAATTTGTACCTACAATTTGAGGAATCAGAAAGCTGAGGGCCAATTGCAATCGATTGTTGTTGTTTTAAAATATTTGTTGACTAGTTAACCTGACAGACATTGTCCTGTCCAAATTTCAATAAATTTGTTTGTGATCATTTTGTGAATTTGTGGAAAGCTTTTGAAAATGTGTAAACAAAGTAAAAATGAGGAAAAACGTATTTCTGAGTGATCATTGTATTTATTAATAATTGTATCCATGGATATTCAATGGAGGAGTACATTCAACAATACGCCAACATGCGGGATGAATTCTATAAGCAGTGCACCACTGAAACGGGTGATGTGCCTGGAATGTGATCGACTTGGAACAATGCGATGTGGTCTAAACTTTAAGTCACAATCAAATTAAGTAAGAATTTCACTTATTTACTACATTACTACATTAAATTTGAAATCTCAGTGAATCTGAAGATGTTTTCTTTACATTTCGATCATCGCACCGCCAAACCGGTTTTGATTGCTTCGTAGATCCAAAGACTTTTCATGTGCCATCATACTTTCATTCCAAACGATAAATTTTCAATGCTGCAGAACTTTGGATATCGCACAGTTCTTCGAAAGGTTGCATGTTGGAGTTTCATTGATTTGTATATTCAAGGGAAACTTGAATGCTGAATGAGCTGTTTGACAAACTTCCTACAACTTAGCTGCAATTGCAGATGAATCAAGTGTAAGTGATCTAGGTTGATCGTTCACAACTTTCATGAACATATTTTTGTCGCCAATTCAACAGTGGAACATTCTTTGGAACAGACTGTTTCAGTCCATCACAATCAGATTGTTTTTCGCGTTTCAACTTGTAATGTCCTACAGAGCACGTCGTCTCGCTGGCGCGGAGGTGTGCTGCCCGACACTGTGTGTATCTGAGGGCCAGTCGATGATAGAAGGCAGACGCCTGTCCCCAGAGACATTTTTGGTTTGGCGAAGGGGCGCGGGACACAGACCGCCCTCTCTTCTCGCGATATTTTTGTTTTTTTCTGGAGGGCTTGCCGTATGTGGTGCAGTGTGTGGGACAGCCAGAGGATGGAGGGGATTGCATCTACTCCTCCGAGGTGTTTCTTTTGCTATGTTCTATGTCGTCGGGAGAGGGAGAACGTTGCTGGACGCCCGAGAGCAAGGTTGTGGGCAGTGGCTGCTGCTACAAGTGATAAACGGAGGTAGCTGTGTGTATCAGCCGGTCGCGCTGGTCAAACCCTGGCCCGCCGACGCCGCCGCCGACCAGTGTCCCTGCCGGGTAATGTGTACCGCCTGCTGATATAGAGACATTCTGCAACATCTCAAAACCCTGGAAACTGCCCTGAGAGACTCATGCCAGAATTAAAGAGCTATTAGCCTGGGTGCCTATCATATGTTTGCCATACATTTGTGATCTTGAAATGAAAACAATTTTGTCTTAATGAATAAATTCATTTTCTTTTAATGTGAACCCATTTCTTTTGTGTGATCCCCTGAGAATTGTCATGTGAAGAGCCCATCATAAATGACATATAGAATCAAAAGAAATTAACTTTGCTACTTTTGTAAGCTGGCACCATACAAGGTGTTTTTCAAGTAAAAACTAATACCCCGGCCAAAACGAGCCATTATAACATGGCGCTCCAACCTGTGGCCTGACTGTTTGAGATGTTGCAAACGTTTCGTTTAACGAGTAGAACTCTCTATGTGTTTTTCAGCATTTTTTGCGGTGTGGCAGTGATAGCAGAGGTCCAGCATATACAATGTAAAATGATAAGATTGATTATGTGTAATATTTGTTATTTGTAACAGCAGAGGACTCCTCTGGGCATCCCGAGCAACGTGATAATCTGTTCACGTGTGGGATATTGAACCGCTGGTTGTTGATGTTTCATGGGTTGTTGATGTATATAAAAAAATACGTCGTTGCATAAATTGTTGGTCAATGGTGGAGGAGGATGTAAATTGATGGTCTTTGGTTATATTCGAGTTGTCCTTTTGTTTGTAACTGTTTGTTGGTTTGATGGTTATTCTGTTGTTGGAAAATGTTTGGAGACTAGGGAGGTAAGATTTCCATAGCATCTCAGCGTCGGAAAATTATGCTCGTTTTTGCCTGTCTTCTGTGATGAGTATGGTTTTTAATAAATTTTTCTTGCTTGTCGTGTTGTTCGAATGTCCCGAGCATCTATGCTCTGCATAATTAAGGTTTATGCATTTGAGCGTTCATTCCATCAGTAATTGTGCGTTTGAGAATTAATAGAATGTTCACGCGGATTTACCGGCATGAGTATTGAATTGTGGGAGGAGATGTGTGGTGAAATATTTGTTTTACGAAGTTTCTAAATTTTTGGGTGCTTTTGAGTGGATGAAACTGAGGTCCGGAAAATCTACCGGGATGGCACAAAGTCACAGTCCGTCAGAGCCAAAGGAGCAGGAATTCGCGATGGAAGAAAATCGCGGCCAGTTAATTGATAGCGCCGTGGTTGGAAATGTTGATCGAAGCATTCAGGAGACGGCCACTGGGGAAGGCACTGCTAGTTATCTTCCGATTTCAGAAACTAACGATCATTTCGTGCCGCTGTCGCAAAACCAGACTAGCGAAATTATGATGCCTCAGAATATCTTGCAGTTTATGCAACAGCTGATGGGGCCCATTAACGAAAGGTTTAACATCCATAACTGAAAGTTTGAGCTTGGTTGGTGAACAACAGAGAAACACGAATGAACAACATAGGAAAACCAATGAACAATTGTCGGCGCTCAGGGAGGAACTGACGGCCGCGATGGAAAAAGGGGTAGGCGAAATTAAGGAGTCTGTACAATCGCTGGAAATGGTGCAGAAAACGTTAAGCAGTGGTGTTAACAGCACTAAGGAGCAGGTGTTGGATGTACAAAGACGCGCGTCGGAAATAGGTCAAGAGACAGAAGGATGGAGTAACATGTTGGAAACGCGTGTCGTGGAAATGGAGAGGAGCCACAGTGCGGATTTGACCCAACTCGGAGAAGAGATGAGTCAAATTCGCGTGAGCGTAGCAAAGCTGAAAACAGAGCGCGAAACGCATGAGAGCTTTTCGATTAAACAGACAAGTAAACAGCGGGACATCCATGTGTCGGCGTGTTCGGAATCGGTAAAAACGGACAGACAGACCAAACCATCGAGAATGCCAACTGTCTGACATGAAAGACGAGACCTGCGATATTTGTGCATATTTGGACAGGCGGGAACAAATGCCGAACATCTGTTCCAGGTCGAAGGCCTCAAGAGAGTGCCAGGCGGCGAGCGATGTTTTCCGAACGCATGCTACCCTCTGAGCAGAACGCTTTTTTTGTGACTGTGTGAGCGAAAAGCAGCTGGGGTGCGATTATGAGCCGTATGTGGGAGGTTTCGAAGAGAGAGATTGTGGTGGAGAACTGAGAGGCGAAATTAGTGCTAAATTCATGCACAGTCAATCAGTGTACTTTGCTGAGAGGAAAGAATTTGCTGAGAATTTCCGAAGCACAAACGCCAGCGATAAGTATGAGTTTTGGATGTGCGTGGTACACGGAAGGCTCAAAACGGGAGCTAACTAGGCTTAGCCCCTACGCGAAAAAAAAAAGAGACTTGGTTTGGACCGCAGACATACCCAAGGATATGAAGTAGAGAATAATTATGGTAATAAATAAGTATAATGTTAGTGTCATATAGTGGATAGTTCGCAGAAGTGCGTTTGGGAAGGGGGAAAAAAAAATTCTGTTCTCCCTAGTGGACGGAAAGTAAATTCTGGTAGCATCTGAGAGTTGCGAGGGGAGGGAATTTTGGTTGTAGTTGAAGATTACCTGAGCCATAAAAACAGTTGAATTGATTTGGTACATGGGATGGAATTGAAGAACAGTCACTGCGTGTGGAGAATGCTAAGATGCGATGATTCATGTCAGGCGAGAAGGAAATAGTTTTTTAACGATTGTGGGAATGAATAGGAGATGGTACGTCATTTTTCTTTGCTAAACTTCTCTGGTTGCTCTTGTGAGGAAGTTGCTGAATACTTGGTGGACCTAATTTTCCAGACATTTAAAAGTTGTTGGTGGAAGTTTTGACGTTGGTCGAGTTAAAAAAATAAATAAAGGAAGGTATTTTTGAGAGTCAGTTGTAGCCAGAGCGGCACTGATGTATGGAGAGCACTTACACTGGAGTAAAGGAGTCAGTGGATGAGTCCCAATTTGTATTTGCATTTTCCTCGTGTGAAGGACAAGGGTTTAAGGTGAAGAGACAACGGACGTGCATGGATTGGAAGGTTTCAGGCGTTCCTTTTGGCAACGGATAGAAGGCCAAGGACGCATGAGCATAAGCAGTCCGGTTGTCGTTTAATTAATATGGTGATAGCAGGTCGTGGAAGTTTCATATGAAGGACAAGGTAATTATTCCCTGGGGCTCCGTTAATTTGTGCTTGAGGTGGTGGAAGTGTGCCGAGTCTGGTATAACGATGTTTTGTACACTCTGGATTTTTTTCATAATAGCGGGATGCGGGAATAATGTGGTTCCACCAAGTCAAACCAGCATCACGTTTCTCCAGCGGATATTTCGTTCACTGACATCACTCCTTTGTTTTGAGAGTCGTCTGTTAGCAAAGTAATTTTGCCGTTCGAAAGAGATAATTCATGATAGGTGAGAGTATAGGGAAATGCAAATCCCAGATACAGATTGTCGTTGAATACTGCACATTAGTGAAGGTATTCTTACTTGTGTCTAAGCGGAGTTACTTCTTCAGAATTTGAGAATTTTTAGAGAAAATTGTGGTTTTGTAAGGTAGGGAATGAAGTTTGATTTTCAAGTGGAGTATTTCTTTCGGCGCCAGACATGATGCGAGAGTTTAATTTAGATGAGGATGGCTGCGAGTTATACATTGTTAAAGTTTTCCCGTGCGATTTCTCCAAGAATAGTTTTTTCCTCTCAGTGTTAGATATGGCGCAAGGTGTTTGATACGGCGACGAACTTCTTATGATTATGTACGCATTATTCAGTGCGGAAGCGAATTTTAAAGTGTCTTTTTACGTAGGTTAATGAGGTTGTAGATTTGGTAGTATACTAGTAGTTTACTTTCTTAGAGTAAAGGATATGGAATAGGTCGGTGAACCGTGGCTTTCGAATTAGGAGCCTAAGCATAAGACTGTGGGTTGTTTTGAAACTGGAAGTGTCAGCTGAGGCAGAGGGTGTCCTTGACTTCACCGGGGTGCAGGGACCTGGGCTCCATCTGTTTGGGGGCAGGCACCTTACCATCTGCGTGAAGGTGGCTGTTTGTTATGAAGTCGGTTCTGCTCTACAGAGAAGCGTTGCGACTGTAAATTCTGTTAGCTGCAAGGAGTGTATGCACATGAAGAGAATATGCCGTCACCTCGTGTAAGCTTAGTTAGTGTCAGATAAAGTTTGAAGATTTTAAAGTTTTTATGGATATTTAAAGCTGTACTTAGCGTTATAAGTAGTCTATAAGGAAAATAGTGGTTTGGTTTAGGGTTCTTGATCATTACTGCGTGGCCGTGATTCATTGCTCACTTGTTCTCGGACACAATGGTTTTCTCTGTTTGGTTATATGGGCATTGTGGACGATAAAGCCTTTATGTGATGGCTTTGTGATTATTTTTTATATTAATTCTTCTGCATTTTTGCACTCTCATTTGTAATTTTGTTAACAGAGAGTACAGGAAGGATGATTTGTGAGGCCACAATCTGGTAGTATTTTTTTTTTTTTTTTACCCACTGTGTGCGGGTATTTTATATGTATTGTATTTTTACGTAATATCTGTAACCATCAGAAAGGCTGTACAACGGCACAACGATGTATTTTCTGAGACCATAGTTTCTTAGGATTAAGTATTTTTCTGAACAGTGTGTGTTATTGTTTACATGTTGTGTACTGTTTAAGTTGTATCTGTAGCCATAAGATAGGCTGGACCCAACTGGTATCATTTACGCCATGCCCATTGTAATGAATGTCACAGAGAGAGTTTCATGCTCGTAGCGGAGCGCAGTGCAGGATCGAGCAGTCACTGCAGTGGTTGTTGACCAAGGAGACAATCCGCATGACTTTTCAGCAGAGGGAAGTGTCGAAATGGGTGGTTTTATCGAGGTATTGTATGACTCGGGCAAACGATAGGTTGAAGAGACAGTTCTGGCTAAAGAGCGTGAGGATGAAATGTTTCGGGATAAAGTGAGAGGACATGTCACATGGACCGAATGAAAAATTTGAACTTTAAATAGGAAATTTCAAATTTTTGTGGAGGTGGCAGTTGAAGTTGTAATGTCCTACAGAGCACGTCGTCTCGCTGGCGCGGAGGTGTGCTGCCCGACACTGTGTGTATCTGAGGGCCAGTCGATGATAGAAGGCAGACGCCTGTCCCCAGAGACATGTTTGGTTTGGCGAAGGGGCGCGGGACACAGACCGCCCTCTCTTCTCGCGATATTTTTGTTTTTCTGGAGGGCTTGCCGTATGTGGTGCAGTGTGTGGGACAGCCAGAGGATGGAGGGGATTGCATCTACTCCTCCGAGGTGTTTCTTTTGCTATGTTCTATGTCGTCGGGAGAGGGAGAACGTTGCTGGACGCCCTAGAGCAAGGTTGTGGGCAGTGGCTGCTGCTACAAGTGATAAACGGAGGTAGCTGTGTGTATCAGCCGGTCGCGCTGGTCAAACCCTGGCCCGCCGACGCCGCCGCCGACCAGTGTCCCTGCCGGGTAATGTGTACCGCCTGCTGATATAGAGACATTCTGCAACATCTCAAAACCCTGGAAACTGCCCTGAGAGACTCATGCCAGAATTAAAGAGCTATTAGCCTGGGTGCCTATCATATGTTTGCCATACATTTGTGATCTTGAAATGACAACAATTTTGTCTTAATGAATAAATTCATTTTCTTTTAATGTGAACCCATTTCTTTTGTGTGATCCCCTGAGAATTGTCATGTGAAGAGCCCATCATAAATGACATATAGAATCAAAAGAAATTAACTTTGCTACTTTTGTAAGCTGGCACCATACAAGGTGTTTTTCAAGTAAAAACTAATACCCCGGCCAACGAGATATTATAAACTCTTGTTTAAATTGTATCGTGGATCGTACGATTTGCCGCTATTATACACAATTGAGGCCATATCTTGTTCGATATCATCAAGCATATGTCCTCAAACAATTAATATCAGTGGACTAGAAATAAAATAACCACGATTGCTGGACAGATCACGAAACAACACAAAAATAAAAACGAAGGTAATTCCATTTCAATTTGTGCTGGAATATGATTTTCCATAATTTTCTTTATATCTTCCAACTTTTCCAATAGATAACATTTAATTTAGTTAATTCCATACTGTGAGCATCAGCAGAAAAACAAAAAAAGAATTTTGAGTCCATCGTTTGAATCATAAGTTATGGTCTTGAATTCGCACAAAAATCCAGAAGGAAAAAGCACTTTTAGATCTTCTCGAATTTTTCAGTTTCCTCCGCAGCTTTTCAAATTTTTCTGTATCTAAAAACCTTATTCGGACTATTAATAACATTAAAAAATAGACAGATTGGTCCATAGAAAAATCACTTTCAGTTTTTTCCGAATTTTCAATTTTTCCGGGCAAATTTTCAAATTTTTCTTTCTGTAAAACCTTATTCCCACTATTACGAACATTTAAAAAAGTTTGCCGAATCGGTTAATGGAAAATGTGTTTTCACTTTTCCCCGAATTTTCTGGGCACCTAATTATTCTTTCTCTAAAAACCTTATTCGGACTATTACGTACATTTAAAAAATATTAAAATCTATAATTACCACGAAAAACCTTGGAACGATGATGGCGTATCCTCCAGCAAGATGTGCTCTATTCTACATGCAATAACCAATGAAGATGATTCAACTATTTATGTTAAAGGACGAGAGATCTCTCGACGGTTCCAGAAAATTCTCAGGAAGAAAGTATGTTAAAATATAGAAGATTTAGGAGTCAACCACTACGAGAATTCAAGAAAACTAATTTGACAAAACTTTGTAACTTATATAAGAGATATTTTGTAATGATATGTGTGCTGCTGAAAATGTACTTCTAATAGCCAATTAGTAGGTGAAATAAAAGATTGTTTTAGGAATACATACTATCTTATTATTTAATTACGATAGGTGAAATAAAAAAGGAAAAATTCCGAGGAAAATAATTTTATTTACATTTATTTACATATTACCGCATATATAAGTTACCATTAAATCTTGTTCAATTTTGCGCTTAACATCATCATACAATAACAGTTTTTTATATGCTTTAATTTCCAGCTTCAAACGTTCATAGACTAATGTTGAACTGGGTCTGTACGACACTTCATTGACATGAACAATCGTGGACAGGATTCGCGAGACCACTCGCCTTTCGTTTATGCTTCGTTCTAGACATGGCTGCAGCATAACTGGTAGGAGGTACACTAAATTCATGATAAAATAGATCTCTCATACCCAGCTCTTAACCCAAGACTAAAAAAATGAGTTTGCGCGTGAGAGACTCGCAAACGCTCAGTGGCGAAGTTCGGAGTTCCGCAGTTAAAGTAATCACAGGTATCCTCATAATAACTATTGAAATAATGAAATCGATTGATATAGAGGAATGATACTGCTCTTTTTTCGTAATTTTGATATCCATTGCGTATTTTTTTCTAACGAACAGTTGACAATTCGATAACAAACGAAATTACATGATGAATACTGAAAAAAACGATAAATTACGTATGGATAAAAATTTGCAAAACCAGTGAAAGAGTTTGAATGGAATTAGTCACACGTTATAGAACCATGCGAGACAAGCGCAAGAGCATTTACGAAAGTACTCAAATGGTGAACTAAATCACGATATATACATTAGTTATTTCTACATACTTCAAGAGTTGGGAATAAGAATACCTTAATTTGTTTTCACCATAACATATTTAGAAGGTAAGCTTAAATTGATTGCAGTAGTTACAGTTTCAGTAATAATAATTATTATTAATAACAGTAAAACCGTCAATAAGTGGTTTTAGATTTTAAAGATGAAAGAATGTAAGTATGGAACCTTTCATGTCTCCCTTTGTTTTTCCCTAACGCTGATGCTTCTTGCCTTCCAAGCCAGGTGGGTTAGAGATAACAATGTTACCTGGCATTTGGCAGGAAGCGGATTCAAACCCCGTAGGACATTCAATTTCAGTTTGCCATGGTTTCCGTAAATCTATGCAGCTGAACTCCGGAAAAGTTTCTTCAAAAAGCCGTGACCGAAATTCTTTCCCGATTCTAGTCTCCAATACTCTCAGTATTCAAATCACACCTGCGTCGGAAGGGAACAAGAAGATGAAGAACAAAAATAACAGAATATGGTGCGTTATTGGTAACACTCTGAGGTGATTTCGGGGAGGACGTGGGTTTAAAGACATTAGCTATTGATACTACTCCAAATCATAATTTTTGTTAGTAAATTCGAGAGATTCTTTTATCAATGTGTAGTAAGATGTTATGGAATTAAGGCTATCTAAATACGAACAAAAGTTGAAACTCCGAAATAATATTATGTGGAAATCCATTATTAGCAAACCCAAATTTGACGTCGTGTGTGAATATGACCCATTGTACCAGGGTATCTTTCTGCTATAGTTGTTACCAAAGACGCTGAAATGTTCGATCCAGATTTCAGGATCACATTTATTCGGATGTTCCAACTGTATAGACACTGACAGGCATTATTAATTCAATAATATTGTGTATTGATGGCGAAATTTTAAAAAAAAGAACTCCAAGAATACCTTAAGGAAAATTGATCTGCGTCAATCTTTAGATCTAAATATTTTGGTCTGTACTCTGGTAAAAGAAAGTGGAAGTGTGATTACAGTCACGAGGGCTAACACAGATGTTAAATTCAAGGTGTTTCCGGGAGCGATTTTCCTCAGCCTAATTTACCTGCTCTGCATTTATCCCTGAACGTTGTATCTGGCACAACTCAAGAGAGGAAATCACTATGGGAGAACATTACATATATACGTTACGAGCCAACGTTTTCTAATTTTAACATAATCTTGCGATAGTTGTTATCGAAGACGTGAAAGTGTTTCGATCCACTACAGATTTCAAAATCACATTTAGTCGGATGTTCCACATATCAACCACAGGCACCTAGATGTTTTTTTTTTTTGTTTTTTGTTTTTGCCGTCATCAGTCTTTCGATTGGTTTGATGCAATCCTCCATCTTTTCCTATCCTGTGCCAATCTCTTCATTTCTACATACCCCTTACAACCCACGTCCTCAATTATCTGCTTCATATATTCTAATCTCTGTCTACCTCTACAGTTCTTACCTTCCACTGTTCCCTTCACTAACAAATTAACCAATCCAGCATGTCTCAAAATATGACCTACCAGCCTGTCTCTTCTTCCTGTAAGCTTCTTCCATAAACTTCTTTCTTCACCCATCATTTCCAAAACTCATTCATTTCTTACTTTGTCAGTCCACTTAATTTTCAGCATTCTTCTGTAGCACCACATTTCAAATGCTTCAATTTTCTTTCTTTCCGATATTCCTAAAGTCCATGTTTCGCTACCATAAAGTGCTGTGCTCCACACACAGAGTTTTAAAAAGTTCTTTCTAATCCTTAGATCAATATTTGAAACTAAAATGTTTCTCTTTTTCATTAAGGCTGTATTTGCTAGTGCTGTTTTGCCTTTAACATCATTCTTGCTTCGACCATCGGTTGTAATTTTACTTCCCAAGTAACAAAATTCACTTACTTCTCCTATTGCATCCGATCCTATTTTTATATTTAATCTACTAGTATTGGTATCATTTCTGCTACATTTCATAACTTTTGTCTTGCTTTCATTTATATTCAGTCCAAAATCTTCCTTCAGTATTTTGTTCATGCCATTCAGTAACTTCTCAATATCCTCAGCCCTCTCTGCTAAGAAGACAATGTCATCAGCAAATCGTAGCATACTGATTTTTTCTCCCTGAACACTTATGCCGCATGGAAATTTTTCTTTGACTTTCTTTATTGTTTCTTCTACATACAAGTTGAATATTAACGGGGATAGACTACAACCTTGTCTCATGCTCTTTTTAACTAATGCTTGTTTCTCATGATTCTATACTTTTATTACAGCCACTTGATTCTTATATAGTTTATAGAGTATTCTTCCATACCGATATTTTAGACCTGACTTCCTTAAAATTTTTAACATCTTGTCCCACCTAACATTATCAAAAGCTTTTCTAAATCAACAAATGCCATTAAAGTATCTTTGTTTTTCTTGATCAGTCCTTCAAGTATTAATCTTAAAGATAGAATTGATTCCCTTGTACCACGATTTTTCCTAATCGCAAACTAATCTTCACCTACTATGTCTTCTACTATCCTTTCCATTCTTCTGTATATTATTCTGGTCAGTAATTTTGAAGCATGTGATGTTAGACTAATGGTGCGATAATTCTCACATTTGTCGGCTTGTGCTTTCTTTGGAATTGTGAAGATGATATTTTTATTAAAATCACTTGCAATATCTCCTGTTTCATAACTTTTTGATATCAGCTTGAATAATCTTTCGATTCCTAGGGTTTTAAGAAGTTCTGCCGGGATCTCATCAATTCCTACTACCTTATTTGCTATCAAATCATTCAGAGCTTTATTAAATTCCGTTCTCAAGACAGGATCTCCTGAGTCATCAATGTCGACATCGCCTTCCTTTTCAATTACACTATTGTTCAAGTCGTCCTCATCATACAGTTTCTCAATGTATTCCTTCCATCGGTTAGCTCTATCTTCGGAGCTTAAAAGAGGTTTCCCATTGGCAGCTTTAATGTTTATACCTCTTTTCTTCATTTCTCCAAAGTTCTGTTTGTTCTTTCTATATGCAACATCTACTTTACCTACGACCATTTCCTTTTCTATTTCTTCACACTTGTCTTCTAGACATTTTTCTTTTGCTTTTTTGCATTTCCTGTTTATTTGATTTCTAAATTGCCTGTATTGTTCTCTTCCTGCTTCATATTGAGCATTTTTGTACCTTCTCCTCTAGTCCATCAGCTCCAAAATTTCTTCTGTGATCCAAGGTTTTCAGGCAGCTTTTTCCCTAAGGCCTAATGTTTCTTTACCTGCTTTGGTTATTTCGGTCTTTAATGTGTTCCATTCGTCCTCGGTTGAGCTCCTTTCAAAGTTATTTCTTAGACCTAAGTCTACCATTTCTGCAAATTTTTCTCTCATGCTAGATTGTTTCAGTTTATTCACTTCCAGTCTGTTCTGCTTATACTGCATCGTTATAAGCTTGAATTTGAGCCTGCAATTCATTACTATCAAATGTCTATGTCTGCTCCTGGGTACGCTTTACAGTCTAGAACTTGATTCCTGAATCTCTGTTTGACCATGATATAATCTAGCTGATATCTGCCTGTGTCTCCAGGGCGTTTCCAGGTGTATATCCTTCTTGCATGGTTCTTAAACAGTGTGTTTGCCACTACTAGCTTATATCTTTCACAAAATTCTGCTTCCTCGCTCATTTCTTTCTCCTAGACCAAGACGGGCTTAGTTTCAAACCTTATCAAAATAATCCTGTTACTGGACTGTTCATAATAACTCACCCGTTTCTCTACTTTCTTATTCGCTACAATTCCTACACCAGTGACTCCATTGAGAGCTTGTGTGCTAATTATCCTGTGTTCCCCAGACCAGAAATCCTGTGCGTCCTTCCATTTAATCTCGCTAATCCCAACAACATCTAACTTAAGCTGTTCCATCTCCCCTTTTAGATTGTTTAGCCTACCTGCCCTATTCAGACTTCTAATATTCCACGCTCCGACTCGTAGAATGTTTCTATCCATTCTGATGACTCCTCCCTGCGCAGTCCCCACCCGGAGATCCGATTGGGGGACTATTTTACCTCCGGAATATTTTACCCAGGAAGAAGCCATCATGATATATGTAATTTGAGAGGATTACATGTCCTTGGGATACCCTTTGGATCTTTAATGCAGTGGTTTCCCGTTGCCTTCTGCATCCCAAAGCCGTTGATCATTTCTGATTCATCCGCCTTTAGGGGCCGTTTCCAACCCCAAGGGCAAGAGGGTGCCCTGATCCGCTCCCTGCTTTTCCGCCCTCCTTTCGGAGGCCGTTGGCAAGCATTGGGTGTCTCCTTATACCCGGAATCTTTCAGTCGCCAGAGCCTCGTCCGAGCAAACAGGGTGCACCACGTGAAGGACATTTGGTTGGAAAAGGCTAGTATAGTCTCTCCCAAACCCTTACACCCCACCTAGATGTTATTGTTCTCATAAATATCATGAACCTTTTATGAATTCACAATATTCCACTTTAAAACGAAATAACCAATTTCTTTCAATACACACACTTTTAGAAATTTCAGTTTTAGAACTTAGATGATTGTTTGACTAACATAAATTTTTTCTCACTGCTGTCTTTCCTAGTACAAACTTTCATGGTAGTCTTCATGGTGAGAATAAGTATAAAGCAGGCTCAATTTTCTGTTCAGGTATCCAGATTTCAGTTTTCCATGGTTTCACAAAAACAATCGAGACGAACGCTGGGAGGGTTTCTTCGAAGGCAGTGGTCGAATTCCTTCCAATTTTGTCTCCAATCGACTGCCATCTCCAGTGACCTAGACGTAAGCGAGGCAAAACAGAGGTAAGTAACAGAAGAACGAATGTGTGGTTTCAGATTAGAAATTTAAATTCCTCAGTACCATCGATCGGCACTACCATAACTGCAAAAGCTAAAATTGAAATATAGAGCAAATATGATCCTTTGAATTCGGAATGCCGTATTCACAAATATGTAATGCTTACAGATGTTTCGTCGATAAAAGCTTTTTCATTGACGTCTTAAGTATTTAATTTGTATAACTCAAAAACATTCTGAGTTGCTCGGTGGGTTTGGATTCATACTCAATTCTCGTTACATTCATTTGGATAGTATCGCGTTGTTTAATGTTTTACATCAATTCACACACCAATATTAAATAATTAATGTACCATTATCGCTATGTAAAAATCCCAAATTAGCAGTATTCTTGTCTGAAAACTGAATAGTTAAGAAATTTCAATTGCATATTTAATCATCAAGACTAATAAAAGAAGATGCAATTCTGAGTGGGATTTCGAAATGGTAATAGAAGGAAATACACATCGTATACGCCAGAAGAATTCTTCGTCCGCTGCACCACTGTAGCGAATCGAGCGGCAAATCCGCTACATACTGTGGGTTCTATCAACGAGGACTGCCGTCGGTTCAGTTTCAACCGGCGTATGCATCATTATGTTGATAGACAACTAGCGGTTTAATTTACTCCTACAGTTAGCTAGACTGATCGAAGCAGGTAATGCACCTGTTACTTGCTGCTTGAGACAAGAAACAAGGTTACTGCTAAGCAACTGTCCGTTCGCTAGTGCGGCTTAACTAGACAAGTTACTTACTGGAGGAAACGACTCACTATTGAATGCTAATACTTTAATTCTTAACTAATGACAAGGTATTCTTGAAGGAAAACACACCTATTCAGTAAACTCTATAATTTATTCTATCACTTGAAGAAACATACGACATTACATAGATCACACAATAAGACTGAAATCATGATGGCACAAAACATTTAACTTATACTTCGTTTTAGGCACATATACTCCTTTACGATGTTCTAACTATTACACAAGACCTATCCCTTGAAATGAGTGACTTGAATGACTGACTATAAATCTTTAAGCAACAAGCGTAGGAATATCAGATGGTTCGGTGTTACCTTAAATCTTGTAGATCTTTCTTGAGTCGAAGATGGTGGTAGACTCCCCGTTCAACTAGCTCCAGAGCGTCGTCTGCTAGCATTAGCGGTGGAGGGGGCATCTCGCCCTATAATTGGCTAGACCATTCACGTGGTTACTTTTAGAGTTCATAACTGGCGTTCAGCGGTTCAACACGTACCACAGGGTGGGGACGGTAAATCTCACACACTCAGTGCTTACGAAAGGGAAACTCGCCACCCACGCATTTCCCAGGCTACGCAAGTAAAACTTTCAGCGCTCAACCTTGAAGCTCGTGTGGTATTACTCTGATAACAAAGCTCGCTTCCTGTCCGCCCGACTGGGAACCTAGCTCGCTGCCGAGGCCCACAGCTCAATAAAGACGACTGAAATCTAATAAATATCCCTTTCCTCTCTGATCGATATTCCAAAATTAGTGCTATCGCTACACCTCCCCCCTTTATTTAGAAATTTTCTGGGGCATCAGTCACAGAAAATTTCGTCAACCCTAATATAAATCTTGAATTCAAAATTACATACTTGAATTCCCTAATTAAATTCCAGTTCCCATTTAAGTACTCCAAGTTACGACTTTTAATTCTCAATTAAATCCTTTAAAAATCCTCTACTGGTCTGATATTCCATGCTTCAATCTGATATGATCACTTTAAATTAATTCAAATGAATGAAATTCAATTATACGAAAGAAATCGCTAACTGTTAGTTCTTTCAAGCTTTAGCAAACTACTGTCACTCATCTCAGTACAATATTCAGATTCAAAAAATTTGAAAACATCAATGCTCTAAACTTCCACTGCAAGTCCAATAGAATTTCTAAGTGCTGTAACAGATTACTTTCAAATTCATAAAAAGATTCTACTGACTCGACAATTAAACGAACTCATTAGTATTTTAACTCAAACAATTCAACTGGTTAATACTGAAGATTTTAAATCAAACAATTCCTTGCAAATTCTACATTAAAGGTCTCAAGATTACAATGTTTACATCATGGACCAACTGAATTCTAAAACAAATGATCTTTAAAAATCTTAAACTCTGATTACAATATCTCTCCGAAATTAATTATTAAATTCCAAGGAATCCTAGTAACTGTTACTTTAAGAAATCTCAATCTTTCTAAGATATAAAACCTGTCAGCGTAAGAGGTCATTTCAATTCAACTCATTAATTCTCAACGTTTACAAAACAAATACAAAATCTGGTACATGTGTATAAACATGTGGAAATAAAAACAAACATGTGTCTTTGTACATGTGTAAACAAATGAACTAAAAATTATCGTGTAAAAATAAAATCTTGTGTGTAATCAAAATACATGAAATTCCAAAATATTCATAATCCACTGTCTAAAATCAATCATCCAAATCAAAACATGTGCCATTAAACTTCTAAATTAAAATAAATGCAAATGAATCAAATCAAACAAAATAATTTGTTGACTAACAAATCTACGACATTCATGACATCATGTAACACTTGGTTTAATTCAATCTCTGTGTCACTGTTCCAAAAATTCAATCAGCTCAAATGAATTAAAAATGTGTTGTTTACATACACTTGAATTAAAATTTCAGATTTCAAAAGTTCATTCAAAATCAAATTCTTCATAATTTACAAACAATACAACAAATAAATTCAATTCGTTCCATTCCATAGTTACATTCGGTATAGACATTCTGATGTCTTCCGAGAATTCCTGATATGGACCAGTGCTGTCCGATTGGGTTGAACAGGGCAGGTAACATTCTGCCTGTCCGTTGAACGAATCTCGACCTGACTGCTTTAGTCAAGCTGGAATGGCTCTGGGCAATTCCTCGTCTCCCATAACGCCAATGCTGCAACAGTTCAGTACACAGCAGTATTCTATTCTTTGGCAATCTTAAATCTATAATTAATTCATGCATTAATTGCTATGGAACATCCTTGAATCAATTTGAACAATTATCTTTCAGTTACATTTCAAATCACAATAAATTCTTTACAATTCGTAATAAAATTTAATATTTATTTATTTGAATTGAGTGTATGTCAGATTTTTTTCTGAATTATCTTAATATATTGATTAATTATCAGTATTTATCAATTTCCAATCAATGACTCTATTGGCTGATCAATAGATTACTCAATTACTATTACCAATCAATTATTGGCGATTGATCACTGGTTCTCATTATTTATAGGTGATCATCAATCATTGCTACTTCAATCAATCATGAATGCAAATCAAAGCTACTTTACTGATCTGTGTGAATCATTCCTTTACAAAAATTATTCTACAAGCAAATTCAATAAGCATCTACAGACATTTAACACATGCATAATTAATTAATATGGATGAACTCAATTCAATACACAAATAATCTTACACTGTAACATAATTATTAGTTTGCAAAACCAATTCTGAATTTATTCTTTTCAATAACTCACTTACTTTCAACAATAAGTCAAAATTATTTCAAACGGAAGTGAATCAACTGATTACATCACAAAATCCAAAGATTATTGAAATAATTTGATGCTATTATTCAAAATTCAAGTTCTATGCATTCTCTCATATTCATAAATTCACTGGAAAATTTCTAAATGCATACTAGATAAAGTCACATCATTACCATATTTACATAATCCTCCAAAATATTTGTTACTCTCACAGCATCACTTGCTTGCAAACTGACATTACAAAATTCCTATAATTACTTATCTTTTTCTCAATCACTACAAGTTTCTTCCTCTTAGCATCCACTAGTTTCTTTCTAAAAGCTTTGATAAATTCTACTGTACCTTTCATTTTAAACTGTTTCATTACAATTGCCATTTTCAGTCATACTCATACTTTCACACAACTTTCATTCAAAGGACTTCTCAATGATTCTTAAAACAAAATTTGGATGTTTGCATAATCATTCATCACTTTCTGATGTTATTCACTTTACAATTCTTATTCAATCACTCTTACTTGACTTCATACTCTCATTACATCACCTACTATAAAACATCTGATTGCCATGATTACATGATCAGGTGTAATTTCAACTCCAACTCTAGTCTAGTGAAATCTTATCCACTGTTACTTATCTGTTTACCCAATTTAACACTCTCGTTAACCCTGAGATTGTTTATCTATTCACTTAGGAACCTATTGAGGCCATCTCATGGGCGGGTTGTGAACATTTCCAATCATTCACACCGACATCCTGCCATTAAGACTTACCCAACTCCATCATTTCATAAATGGAACCCTGTGAGTAGCAACATGCTTTACTCACTCCACGGTTACAGAATAACGTACATAAGTCTTGGCTAACACTAACAATTCTCTAGCTTCAATTCCATCTACTATTCTTAAACTGCACACTTCCCACATAAATTCAACAAACAATATTCCCTTCTCCTATTTAACTGTTAATAAACTTCTCCTCAATTTTCTGCAAACCTCTTGACTATTTCAATCACATTCATAAAGTTTTTCCAATCATACATACATGCATCGTATCAGCCATACAAAATCCATAGTTGCACTTCTCAGATATACTTAGCATACTCTCATGCATTCATCCAATCCTTGTTAGTATTCTGACGAAACCTATTCCAAAAATGATTTTGTTTACTTAAAACTGTCCTATTACCCAAAATCAATCAATTCATTCTACTCATTTGTTGACAATTACCTTCCAAATACCATTTAACTGTTTGCTCTACTTGTATTGACTTAAATCACATGCTATCATTTATATCAGGTTCCTCCTATATACATATTCCCTGCATTCCTATTATGGTTTACAATATTTTATATTTACCACAGACTTCAATTCATATTCTTAACTACCACAGTTTAGCATAATCCTCTATCTCTCAAGACTTCAATTCACAATTCATTATACTTGTACTTCCTCATTTAACATATTCCATTTCTTAACCTACTCTGGTATTAATATATTCCATTCAACCTTGTTGTTAATAAACATACGTATATTTCACTCATTGAATGTGTGTGTGTGTGTGTGTGTGTGTGTGTGTGTGTGTGTGTGTGTGTGTGTGTGTCCCATTGACATAATTCCCATTATTCTGTTTCCTAACATTTCTCTCTCTACATCTGATTTATTCTGAACTTGTTTACCAAACTGAATTTCCTCAAAATGTTTTTACTGCTTATAAACTGTCTCCATTACTCTGACTTTCCCTTAGGGCATTTTAATATTTCTCTAATTTTTCAAAAACGTTTCAATATTACACTTGTTATCTCGTTGCATCTCACTGGGGCATAATTTCACTTTTTATACTAACTCACACTGAATGCTGTTACTAATCAATTCTAATTATGCAAATTATTATCCAAAAATAAATATTGTAATTTAAATCAATTTGGCAGTATCAACAGACTATAAAATCACATGTAAATTTGCAACACAAGGGAGGATAAAAACTACAGGTCAAATCAATTTGCATATCTTACAACCACATACTAAATCAGCTCATTAATTCAATTCTTTGGTTTATTTATGAAATTTATCACTTAATCTCGTTGACTGTTTTACCATCTTGGTTGTGGTACCTTTCAACCAAAATGATAACTGAATTCAACTCTACTTGCACCAATTTAACTTGTTGACTTCTGACTTACTGTTTGTTATTTAAATTCCTTCTTACTGTATGGTGAGACTATTTTTGGATACTTAAGTGTGTTTACCCTTTCTAACTATCAGCTGATTGCTATTAATTCACTCTGAGCCTGTATCAATACCTTCTGAACTCATTTGAATATATTTAAATATACTACTCCCACTAATGCAAATTATTTCCTATTATGCATCATAACTGGACCTTGTGCCATTAGATTGACTTTATAAACTCTGTTAAAGCAAACTCAATTTCTTTGGACACCCCTTGCTGTAAAAGTCAAATGCTGAATAAGTGGTACTTAATCACATGGAATTTCCTCTCTTCTCAAATTCAAATTACTACTCAATGAAATTGGAGACTACTGACCAATGAGCATGTTTACCTTCTGCTAAACTGTCATTCAACTTTGTTTACAATCCAGACTGAATTCTAACTTATCTTAAATCATCTTCATATTTATTTAAACTATACAATTTCTGATCACTCAAAATTCTTATTACTGACTTTTAGGCATACATGAGGATAAATTGCATTCATTAACTCCCTGATAATCTGAATTCTACTTTTACTTAGCTTTTAAACACATGACATGCTGTTTTCATTTACTCATAGAGACTAGTTAACTTGTTCTAAACATTTTCTGAATTACCTGTTACCATTCTTTCTTAACTAGCGAAAGTCTAATTCTTTAGCATATGACTTTGATTTCAACTGGCAATTTTTCAACATCACACATTCTGATATTCTGAACACACACATCTGATTTTCATTACTACAGACTGAAATCACTCATAACATAATAAATTGCTTACCTTAATTCTAATTCACAAAAAGCTTTCGTTTATTACAACTCCCTGCATGGTAATTACACACACTATACCTTTGAATTCAACAGGTTGCTTTTAAATTGCAATACACACATCGGTTTTAACACATTCACATCTTCCGTTTAGACAACACTATTCTATCCAAATAACTTTTTAAATACTTGTAGGAAGGATTCACTTTTTCTATAACTGAAATGCACTCAATTGTATACACATTACAATTAATTTGAACACTGCGATACCCTACGTAAACAAAGCAGTTGCGATATTAACATATGGGTCTTGCCTACAGCAGCGCTGCGTGGTGGCACTCACAGAACTACCCATCAAACCAATAGCCAGTATCGCCTGATGCACGTTAACTAACTCCTTTCTCATGACTTAAAATTCATATAAATACAATTCCTAACTTCCTACAGTACATTTTTCAATTTCATATTATGATTCTAAGCTTTAATTCCTTACTTAATTTACCAAAAGTTGTTACAATAAGCTTACGAATGTTTCTGGCTTGATAAAATCACTGTTTTTACTAACTTCACTTCTTACTCATAATTAAAATTCTTAATCTCCACACTGCATATTTTAATTCTCCATACATTTATTTTCTTATTCAAAACTATTCGTCACCCAATACTTCATTTTGTGTACTTTTATTTATTGTGCCTTTAGTCACTCTGTAATCTAATTCATAAAACGTACTGTTATCCCCTAAACAGCAAATCTAATTTAATTCACAACACTGTGCTCCCCAACACAATTCTAATGTAATCCATTCCCTAATTTAATTCACAACTATTTACTGGTGTGTTCCCTTCAAACAACAATCAATCTAGCTTTATTCTTTCATTCCTTACTTATTCCATTTAATCATGCGCATTTCACATCAAACTATTCTCATATTACTCTCTTACTTTAATACACTCTTACAGATTCCTCAAATCAATTCTTTCTGCTCTCTTATTTAATACTTTATTCCTTAAAACTTTAATTCGCAGTTAACTCCATTTGGTTTCCTTAGCAACTAATGAATTCTTACTTAACACTTCATCCCTTCAAGACTTAAATTCGTAATTAGTTCTTTATGACAGCGCAGGGCATAACACTATCATTTACACTTCAAGTTTTCTCCTACTAAATTCATTTACACCAAGCATTACTTTAATTACTTACAAATTCGTGATTGACTTCTAAGCTTTAGAGCTTTTACACAGACTGTTTCGATGATCGCATATTCCAATTTTACAAATCTCCTTACTGGCAACATTTCATAAGACTTAAAATTCTATTTACCACGTTCGTCACCACTTAACCACATTAATTCCTAATAAATTCACATTTTATGAGCCTAGTTTACTCAATTTGCATATAATCACATTCACCTGACTTAAAATTCTTAATTTTACCGTACAATTATCACATTCCCAACAAACTGTATTTTAATGTACTTTTCTCTCTTTGAAATCTCATTATCTGTCCAAAACTGAATTCTTACGATTTATTACATCTTTAGAAATACTTAACTCGAAGAAATATTTCAATTTCCGACACTTCGCGAATTTTTACATTTTAATTTCGTTACAGTTAGGTATATTTACTGAACAGATTCTTAAATTTCTTCCACAGCAGCATAATTCATTTTTTCAAGTTTTACAGAACATTAGGATGACTTGTCGTATAACTATTATTAATACCACAACATTAATTTTTTCCAACCTACATTTTTCACAGAAAACACGATTAAATGTCACTTTAGACTTTCTGATACAGAAATATAGTTTTTCTCGGCATTAAACATTCTGTTGAACTTTGTTCCTAACACAATTTACATTCTTTTAAAACACAATTGTCACTGTTTTTACTCACATTTTGACTTCGCTGAGTAGATTCCATTTGGCTGCCTGATGTGTTGAATTTTCCGCGGCGTCCATCAGCTGGCTGCTCGTGCGCATCGGTTACGACTTCGCTGATTGGCTCCGACGTTCCAGCTTGTATCGGTTGCTCCCATTGGCTACGACCGGCTGGCATGCTCACGAAGGCTCCCTCTAGATGTGGCGTCTTAACTAATATAATTCACATTTAACGATCATCTTGCTTGGACTTAAATTCTTTTTAAGGTAACACCATCTGATATCCTAGCTTGGCTACGGGGATTTGGGGAAATGGCGTAGGAAAGACAATTCCAGCTTCCTGCCATGACCTAGCGAGACGTGCATCTCAAACATTACCTAATTAATTTAACCACTAATTACTCCACAGCCCTGACACCATTTTCTTTTTGTATGTAGCGAATCGAGCGGCAAATCCGCTACATACTGTGGGTTCTATCAACGAGGACTGCCGTCGGTTCAGTTTCAAGGCGTATGCATCATTATGTTGATAGACAACTAGCGGTTTAATTTACTCCTACAGTTAGCTAGACTGATCGAAGCAGGTAATGCACCTGTTACTTGCTGCTTGAGACAAGAAACAAGGTTACTGCTAAGCAACTGTCCGTTCGCTAGTGCGGCTTAACTAGACAAGTTACTTACTGGAGGAAACGACTCACTATTGAATGCTAATACTTTAATTCTTAACTAATGACAAGGTATTCTTGAAGGAAAACACACCTATTCAGTAAACTCTATAATTTATTCTATCACTTGAAGAAACATACGACATTACATAGATCACACAATAAGACTGAAATCATGATGGCACAAAACATTTAACTTATACTTCGTTTTAGGCACATATACTCCTTTACGATGTTCTAACTATTACACAAGACCTATCCCTTGAAATGAGTGACTTGAATGACTGACTATAAATCTTTAAGCAACAAGCGTAGAATATCAGATGGTTCGGTGTTACCTTAAATCTTGTAGATCTTTCTTGAGTCGAAGATGGTGGTAGACTCCCCGTTCAACTAGCTCCAGAGCGTCGTCTGCTAGCATTAGCGGTGGAGGGGCATCTCGCCCTATAATTGGCTAGACATTCACGTGTTACTTTTAGAGTTCATAACTGGCGTTCAGCGTTCAACACGTACCACAGGGTGGGGACGGTAAATCTCACACACTCAGTGCTTACGAAAGGGAAACTCGCCACCCACGCATTTCCCAGGCTACGCAAGTAAAACTTTCAGCGCTCAACCTTGAAGCTCGTGTGGTATTACTCTGATAACAAAGCTCGCTTCTGTCCGCCCGACTGGGAACCTAGCTCGCTGCCGAGGCCCACAGCTCAATAAAGACGACTGAATCTAATAAATACCCTTTCCTCTCTGATCGATATTCCAAAATTAGTGCTATCGCTACACATGTTTTCAAACTTCAGTCTGCGACTGTGTACTATTTCGTTGCACCAACGAAAAGGAACTCTCAAGTGACGCTGATAAGGGCGCCATTAGCTCTACGGAAGAAGGGCACTCAAACAGCACAGTTGCTAGAACCGTTTGGATCCACAAATCCACCGTGGCAAGGTGGGCACGGA